>OV816028.1:80346195-80565634 GCA_929113105.1 Agrypnus murinus | reverse complement strand
AGTCATCCTTTATCTTAGCATCTCTTCGGCAAAATCCATCAGGCGATATTATCGATATTCTTGATAGCAGTCGGCTGCAAAATTCGTATTGGCAAGTTAATTTTAGAAGAGTACCTGCACTACTGAATTTTTGAATCCAACCCAATACGTACAAGGTGTTTCGCCTTTTTTGAAATCATAATTTCCTTTATTTATAAGTTCTTGGTACTAAATCATTACGCCTTAAGGAGACTTAACGGTACGTTTCAAGCAGTCTTTATGGAATGCTTCGTGTTTAGCTCTGATCAATCTTTTGCGAGAGTAACTGACGGATACACCACACTATAACTAGTTGATGAATATGACCTTAGTCCAGCATTTCTGTCCAGGACAACTTAGTTTTAGCCCATGCTACTCGTCGTTTTGCAGATACTTGTCAGCATCAACTATGCTGTTTATGAACTAAAATCGTCTTAATCCTCTAGCTAACATACAGCCTCAAATCATTATGTCTTGAGGAAACTTAACATTAAGCAGTTCTAGTTTTACTCTCGCAAAAGAGTAATCAGAGCTAAACACGAAGCATTCCATAAATACTGCTTGAAACCTAATGTTAAGTTTCCTCGAGGCGTAATGATTTAGAGCTCTATGTCAGCTGGAGGATTAGTAAGATTTGAGTTCATAGACGGCACAGTTAATGCTGAAAAGTCATTCACAATAATTATTGGTTGGTTAAATTTAAATTGCAGATTCACATACAGTTCTAATGAACTGTATGTGAATTTAAAAAGCATTTAAAAAATAACTAGTGTTAAATATTAAAAATACCAAGAGCGATATTAATCCCACTTCTTATATCTTTTTACACTTAAATATGGATTTTATATGCATTCTTTTTGGCCTAATAAATACCCTAAATATAGAATAACCACTTTTCTTTGCTACAAGCCAAGATCGGTTTAGGTAGGAAGATAAATACATATATTCTTTTTAACACGTACCGTAAGGAAATTACAGACAAATTTTTAAATTTAATTAAAAAACGAGATGAAACAAACTCAGCATTTTAAATTAGGCGACAATATTTACTGATTTTACTAGCATTTTCAGAATAATTAACATATTATACAGATTTACCTCTATAATTATTAGTGAAACTAATCTAACTGTTAATAATAATTAATTATTAGGAGTAATACATTTAGATTTTAAAGTAAAGTATCTGGTACTTAGCTATCAATTCACTAATCTGCCCCAGTAATAGCAGGCTGTTAATATTACTAGCACAATTACCATTAAAATGATGAGAAACACAAGAATCTTGATAGTTAAATCTAATTTTTCGTCTAAATTTAATTGATCTAAGCGGTCAAGCATTCGTTTAAACATTCTAGAAGGCAATGGAACAGCCAACAGGAAATAGTTAAGTTAGGGAGCCAGTAAATAGTCCAAATAGTCTGGAGAAATAGTCTTACGAAGAAAACAGAACAGACATTTTTTATAGAAAAATTAATTATCTATCTATTTTATTTAAACAATTTTTTTGTTAAATTAATATTTTAAGAGTTATTACACTGTAATGTTTTCCTGTTTCAGTGAGATGTTAGCCGTTTGCGAATTATTTAGCAAAACTAAAAAGTGAAAACTTTGCTGTGTAATAACTCTTAAAACATTAATTTGCAAGCAATTAAAAAATTGTTTTAATAAAAAAGATAGATAATTTATTTTTCTACAAAAAAGTCTGTTATATTTTTTTCGTAGAACCAACCGTTCTCGAGATATTTTTAAAAACGGGTTTATTAAAATGGCTACTGAAGCATACCCGTCTCCGCCACACCAAATTAGTTTTATACTGACGACCGACCAACTAACAAATTCCAATAATAGAATAGCATGCATTTTTGCTGATGATATTGAAAGCAAATGATGGCAACAGCGCCGGTCCTCATGTTATACTTAAAACCTGTGTATAATTTGATATTGGGGCTCACTTTGCCGATTAAATCGTATCTAATAATATGGTCCTCACGTCGTCAGTAGTATAGTGTAGCCTCACTTGGTATTATTATACACAGCAAATAAAACTTTTTTAAATTCAAAGAAATCTGTGTATATTTGCGAGATACATAACTAGAACAAGTAAACAAGTGATGACAAAAAAAATTTGCAAAGCTGTGACCATTTATAAGGGTGGTCCTCATTAACTACGGTTCATGATATGTCCTCACTTTGATAAGTGGCCGTAAATATATATATATATATATATATATATATATATATATATATATATATATATATATATATATATATATATATATATATATATATATCCTAAAAATATGCCGATCAGTTTTATGAAAGGTATTACTTTTATGATTCCAAAAAGTGGAGACCTAAAAAATCCAAAGAATTATAGGCCGATAACCTGTCTCCCAACGATTTACAAAATTATTACATCAATAGTGGCAGCTAAAATTAACGCGCATTGTGAATCTAACTATGTACTCACGGACGAGCAAAAAGGATGTCGACCGCGAACAATGGGATGCAAAGAACAACTCATTATTGACCACGTTATCACACAGCAGGTCAAAAAACAAAAAAGAAATCTATCTATGTGCTGGATCGATTACCAAAAGGCATTCGACAGCGTGCCTCATTCTTGGTTAATCGAAATTCTAAACATATATAAAATCGATCCAAAAATTATTGAATTTCTAAAAACCGCAATGCCGCAATGGAAGACCAAATTACGAACAACTACTAACACTAACATCATAGAAACTGAAGAAATTACTATTGCCAGAGGTATATACCAAGGAGACAGTCTCAGTCCTTTATGGTTCATACTAGCAATGAATCCACTTTCCCGAACCCTTCATAACACTACCACAGGGTATCAACTTAAAAAACATCAAAGAAAAGTAGGCATTGTGTCTCATCTATTTTATGTAGATGATCTAAAGCTGTATGCTTCATCGGAGAAAGATATCCTAAAACTAATAGACTGCGTTACTATCTTTTCGAACGACATAAGAATGAAACTTGGCCTTGACAAATGTGCGAAGATAACTATACATAGGGGAAAGATTATGGAGACTGAAACTCCTGTGGGCGATATAAGTTCACTAAGAGCAGAAGAAACATACCGTTATCTTGGATTTGAACAGGCACTAGAAAAGAACAACGAAAAGATCAAAAAATCCCTCAGGAACAAATTAAATCAAAGAGTAACAAAAATCTTAAACACCCACATTACAGCAATGCAAAAAATAAAAGCCATCAACACCTGGGCTATCCCTGTAGTCTCGTACTCGTTTGGGGTTATACCATGGTCAGTCACAGAAACCGAAAAGTTAAATAGACAAATACGAGTACTACTAACTAAACACAGAGCACATCATCCTAAAGCCTGCATGGAAAGACTTTACATATCCAGGAAAGACGGGGGCAGAGGCTTATTAGATCTAACATACCTATGCGCTATACAACTGACAAATCTGCACAAATATTTTACGCAAACAGCCCAAGAATCCCCTCTTCTTGCAGCTGTCAGTACCTGCGACGAATACTCGCCTATCCGCAACGTAGAAGATCAAGTTGCCAATCGATTTTCGAAACATGAAAAGAAACGTTTGTGGAGAGAAAAAGCGTTACACGGAAGATACCCCCAACACCTTGATGATGCAGATAAGACGATGTCGGATTTATGGCTAAGAAGAGGGGAACTCTACGCAGAAACAGAGGGATTTGCTATTGCAGCACAAGATAATGTGGTAGGAACTAATAACTATAAGAAATATATAGAAAAACTACCTAACGTTAAAGACGAATGCAGAATGTGCAAAGCCAGCACTGAGACCGTTGAACACCTAATATGCGGGTGTAGCGCCTTAGCTAACACCGAATATCTACGTCGACACAACCTAACGGCAGCGATAATACACCAAGAGCTAGTATTAAAATATAAACTTAGCACACAGCGAACTCCATATTATCGCTACGCACCTGAACCTGTAATAGAAAATCAGCAAGTGAAGATATACTGGGATTTGCCCATACATACCGATAAACCTATAGGCGCAAACAGACCAGATATCACACTATTTGATTTTAAAAATAAAATTGCTTACCTTATTGACGTATCTCATCCGGGAAACCATAATCTCACCAAAACTGAAAGAGACAAAATCAGCAAATATTACGACCTTTCAGAAGAATTACGACAAATATACAAACTCGAAAAAGTTTATACAATACCGGTAATTATTACTGTACATGGACTAGTAAGCAAAAATTTTAGTAAATATATAGAAAAAATAGGTCTAAAGATAATACCAACGTTACTTACCGCTCAAAAGTCTGTGATTCTCGAAACCACACGTATATTGAGAAAGTGCCTAAATATTCCTGGCTAAAAGAGAATGGAGTGAATGGCATAATACCCCACTCTATGTACACCAGATATGTTCTGTGAAAATAAGAAATAATAATAATAAATAAATAAAAAAAAACTAAATAAATATTTTGCACTAGCGCAGGAAATAAGACAGATTTATAGGCCAAAGCAAGTACAGGTCATCCCACTAGTAATCAGCGTCAATGGCTTAGTAACAAAGAACTTAACAAAGTATTTAAAAGAAATAAACATCAAAATGTTACCAACATTCGAAACTATGCAAAAATCAGTGTTCCTGGAAACAGCAAGGATAACCAGAAAATTCCTAAACTATACATCTAGCCAAGTAGAATAAGTTCTAGAGTGATTGGCAATGCTCCACTCTAGATAACCAACTAACAATAAGTTGTGAATAATAAAATGAAATTTTAATATAATAATCATAATAAAAATAATTTACATAAAGAGAAAATATACCCATACTTTATTTTAATTTAATTTTACGGGCCTTTCTAGAAGCAAACTCATCGATAATCTGATCAAAATTAACGGATTTTGCTAATTCATCCTCAATTGAAATTATTGCCAGTTTGCTAAATCTGTCTTGCCCAATAGTCGAGCGTAAGTAATTTTTAATTAACTGCATTTTGCTAAAGCTCCTTTCACAGCTTTCTGATGTAATGGGCATAGTAACAAACATTCTTAAAGCTATTGTTAAATTAGGGTAAATTGACGATAGAGAAAGTGCAAAGATTTTTTTCAAAATATCCAGTTGATTTGCTATTGTGCTATTTTCAAATAATGCAACAATTTGAAATTTAACACTTTCTACTTCGGCACAAAACTCAACTGCATCTAAATCATCTGGATATTTCGCAGCTAAATCAGAGGCATGTTTTTTTAAATCATCAACTGACATTTTCGTTAAAGATTCGCCACTTAGAAAATTAAAATCGTTATGTACTTCGTGCAACGTTTCAAATCTCCAAGTTAGTTGCGCAAGAAACGTGTCCATGACTGTATTAAAATTTATTTGAAAGTTTTCTGATGTGGAGGAATAATATGTATCATTTTGTACAGTTTCATCTAAGTTTTTTACTTTTCTTTTCCTTTTAGCAGGGAAGGTAGAGTCAATGCATAATTTAGCTGCAAGAATTTTTGCTTGCTCTAATGTCGAGTTAATTCCTGAATCTCGCATTTTTTGAATGGCTTTTGATAGATTTTCTAGATGTTTTATTGCGTCTGTAAGAGATAAAGAAGAATTTTGTAGAAACGGTTAACCTTATCCACATAATTTAAAATTCTGTGCCAAAGTATTAAATTGCAAATAAAAGTAAAATCAATTAATTTCAAGAATAATTTTGCCTGAGACGCAGATTCGGCGTTGTAATCTCCATTGCTTATTTCTTTTAAAACTGTCTGAATTTCAACCAGCTGTGTGGCTAATGGTTTGATTGCCTCATACTTGAAAGACCATCGTGTATCTGATTGTCCTTTCAGAGTTATCTTGACGTGTTGTTCTAATATATCCCATCTTCTAGGCGAACCAGAAAAGAAAGCAAATAATCGATTAATTAAACCGAAAAATGTTACCATGTTCGGTGAGACACTAGCTGCTTTGACACCAATTAAATTTAAGGAATGAGCTGCACATGGAATAAACCTAGCTTGCGGATTTAATTGCAAAATACGAGCTTGCACACCTCTATATTTTCCAGCCATATTGCTCCCATTATCGTATGATTGTCCGCGGCAATCAGAAAGGTTTAAACCATCCGATTGAATTTTCTTTTCAATTTCCTTCGCGAGTCCACCACCTGTAGTTTCCTGGGTATTAATAAAGTCGATAAAACGTTCTTCAATAGTGAAAGTGTTTGTATCGAACTTCAAATATCGAATTACTTGACTTAATTGTTCTTTATGTGAAATATCTGGCGAACAGTCGAACATTATTGTGTAATATTTCGCTTTCTTAATTTCTTGCACGATATTTTTCCTTATATCACAACCAATCAAATTTATAAATTCATTCTGAATTTGTGGAGACAAATATGTCATTTTTTTTGTTTCTATTAAGTTTTCAATATAGGCGAATAATGACTGATGAGCTCTATTAAATTTAAAAACATGCCACATTGCGGATCTCCAATTATAGAAGTTGAGCCTCTCAAGGCAAGATTATTTCTTGCACAAAACAAAACTGCATCTAGAATTATTATTAATACCGAACGCCACCTTACTTTTTCAGACAAGTAGGCTTTATGACAGTTACTATCAATCTGTTCACCACTGTTCATACGATGTTTCAATTCCATCCACTGAATGTGACAATTTCGATGCGCCAAGCTGTTTTCATGCTTTACGATTCTTGGGTTTAAATGTTTCCAATCAGTAAATCCAGTATCTTTATTTTGTAAATTTGACTTAGAATTTTGTTGATCAAAAATTAAGCACGGAAAACAAAAAATTGCTTTTTTTTGTTCGCTGTACATTAGCCACTTTCTTTCTGTCTTTTCATTATTGGGTAAAATTTTTAAAAACCAGTCTTCAGGAAATACTCAGAAATTGGCATTTCTGTTTTGTTTCGGCCCGTGTTCAACTAAAAAAAGCCTTACTCGATCATTTAATATCCATGTTTCGGGATTGTCTAGATCTATATTATCTATACCAATTTCAAATCTTTGTACGTTACAGCTATTCTCTTCGGATTCTTCCACATTTTGGTTAGGTTTCCAATCTTCATTTTCACGTTGAAACACAGACTTCGAAAGATTGTTCATGTCCATAGCAGTAGTTTCATATCTTTGAACATTGCTGTTGTTTTCTGCATATTCTTCAACGTCCTGATTATATTCCAAATCTTCATTCTCTCTTTGAAACACAGACACCGAAGGGAGTTCTTGATTTATATCAACTTCAAATATCTGAATACTGCCGTTATTGGTTTTTTCATATTCTTCCACATTCTGGTTATGTTCTGAATCTTCATATTCTCGTTGAAGTGTAGAACTCGAAGAACAAAAATCGGCAGGAGTTGTAACTGATTCCTCATGTGCAGATCCCTTCTTTGACTTATTAGATAAAAATCCCATTAATGAATTTGACAACGATTTTCTTTCGACTTCTTTGGCTTCTCTAGTTTTTTAAAATCATTGCCGCATGGCTTTTTCTTTGACGGCCGACTCATCATTCTATCAAAGATAGAAAAATATAATTAAAATGCAAAATATTTCCGAGGAATACAGAAGGGATTACGATTTCATCTAGCAATAAAATTAATTAACCTTCGTCCACCAAAAATGAATGAAGCACAATAGCAAAAAATTATAAACAATCGAATTAAATCCTAAATTTATACTTTTACACTTTTTATTTTTAAAACGTAAAAAATGAACGAAGCACAATTGCACAATACCAAAAAAATTATAAACAACCGAATACTAATCCATTAAAATAATAATAATTGAAGAATAATAATTCCATTGAAAAGCAACTGACTTTCTGCATTGCAATACGACAGTAATACATAAATACAATATTTAAATTGTATATAGCATGCGAGTTTACTCACATTCTTTTCGCGACGCAGCCGTTGTTTTCTCGGGAAAAAAATCCTATACAGTAACAGGTGTTTACGCCGCACCACTCACAATGACTGCCACTTTGCGATTAAATACTGACGAATCCGAGCAGATAGGATGCACGATGCATATTTATGTCATCTAGTGCATAAATAAGTAACCGAGGAATACCAGAGGGGCTTTTTTGTCTGGCAACTTCAATTAAGCTGTTTTATCTGAAAATTCACAAAGTGCGGTGTAAACACCGCGAGCGCGCCCGCTTGGAGGTTAAGGACTATAGTCCTTTGATTTTATTATTTTTAAAATACAAATGAAAATTCTTGTATTACAATAAATTTTGAAGATGATAATAATAATTTTAATAACAAATATTGATTAGGAGGGATGGGATATTTTCAAACATTTTTTTACTTTTTTGTTGAACTACAAAGGAAAATTTGCGCCTTGTGAAATTTGCGCCGTGGGCACGAGCCCCGCTTGCCCCCCTCTAGCTACGGCCCTGTATTGACATACATAGGTAACAGTAATTTAAATACTGACAATTTGGAAATGGAATGGAACTCTGATGACGATGTAGCCTTTGATGTTTGGACATTTTTAAATTGAAGTCATTTTTTCAAAATTTAATATCTAGTAGTAATAAAATTATTTCATATTAGATATCAGTGTAACAAAAGAAATAGGTCGTCCTTACGTTTAAAATCTTCGAGTTAATTATTATTAGACAATCAACGAGCTTTAAATTCTACAGAACTTAGGGAAAACAAGAATTCCTCTCCGCTGTATTTTCATGATCTGGTTAAACTGAAGCTTTCTTATACTATACCAGACTCACTTATAATATGCTCATGTTTTTGTTGCATAAGTTATAATGCTAGAAGAATGATTGCTTTTAGAAAAAAGGGATACAATGTATTCGAAGAAGCACCTGGAATTTCGTCAAATGAAAGTAACAACCGTATAGACATTATAGCATTATTTTTTAAATTTAATGAAAAATGTCATGGTTAACAAATAGTATATCCTCTTAGACGCTGATATCCAGTGTAAAGCATTCAACGTAATCACCACTGGAGTTAATCGGTTACATGATAAAATAATTCTCATCCCACGATTTTGCAATTTTGGAAATTGGGACATTTTATTTAAATTAAATTGATGCAACAGTGATGCACAATAATCAAAGTTAAGTAATATGATGAATCTATAGACTGTAATTTTAGTGTTCGTTGATAAATTTTTTTCAATTCTAGAAAAAAAATACAGCTTTTTTCATATTTTCTTAACTAGATAATTAAAATGAGGTTCAAAATGTAACAAATTATCTAACATAAAACCAAGGTATTTGATCGATGTTACAATTTCAATCTGCTGAGTATCTATTTATAAATTTATATTATTTATATTTAAACTGTTATATTTATACTTTGTCGTGAAAATCATTCCCGTTGTTTTAGAAACATTCAATTTTAATTTATTAATTTTTAAATATTGATAGAAACACTTTCTAGAATTATATTCATTTTTTTGACAGCAGTGTTAATATCGCTGTCAGTGCATGCTAACATTGTAGCATCAGTAAATAGATTTATAAACTCACAATTAACAAATAAATTAATCAATCATCATTAAGTCATTTAAGTAAGATAAAAACAACAACGGCCCTAACAAACTTACCTGAGGGACCCCTAGATTAATATCTACTTCTCCAGAAATTACATTTCTATTCCTTACTTTTTGTTCCCTATTACTTAACTAATTTTTAAGCCATTCATAAATCTTACTTTACTAATGCCATAATGATGAAATTTTGCTAAAAGAATATTTCTATCTATGGTTTCGAAAGCTCTTTTAAGGTCCAGAAATACTGTTTTATCAATAGCTGTATTTAAGGTACTGACTGTAAGTTGCAGTGCTGTTTCACAGGAATGTTTTTTACGAAAGCCAGACTGATTGCATATTAATATTTCATTTAGTTCAATATATTCTAATAATTGATTATATACAACAATTTTCATTATTTTTTCCGAAGATGTGTATTAATGGGTTTATGATCACTAGCTGTAATCGAATAGTTAACCTTTGGAATCGGAATAATTGTACTTACCAATATTTGCATTCATTATTACATTAGGATTACATTTATTATCACTTGTAATTACACGAGTGCTTCGAAATTATCGATTTGTAATACGAACGTTGATTAGCAACCACGAGTGTCATGTTTTGACGTTTTAATTTCCCGACGTGCAACGGAGGGAAATTTGTCAAATAATGACACGAGTGTTGCGTTTTAATCAACTTGAGTATTACAACAGATAATTTCAGAAGCACGAGCATGTAATTCGGTAAGATTATTTCATGATACAGTTGTTTATTTAAGCATCTACTTATTAACATAAAGATTAGTATTTGACATGAAAGTAAAAAATGGGACACATGTGACACTAGTTTTCAGCGTTGTCACGAAGATAAAAACAGTCGAAAAGGACAATAAAAAATTATCGAATTATCGCTATAATCCAAAAAATAAAGCCTTGCGATTGGTCAAAAACGAAGTAGAATGAAATAATCTAAAGATAATACAACTTTTTGTAAATCATATAATGTTAACAATTTAAATTCAGAAATTTTTCTCTAAACATTACTGTTTTTACTTGACCAAACTTCATTTACTTCAATATTGTCTACTATCTCTTATATACTGTCAATGAAATATTTGTTATTTTTTTATGTTATTTCATCATCAGTTCTTACAATCATATTACCACCCTGTACTTCAAATTGAATTTGCCTAGAAATTTCATGACAATTTGTGTTAACCATTTTTTTAACGTTTTCTGCATGTAACGTGTTAAAAATCTCAAGATTCAATTTTATACAGTTAAAAATGAATTTATAAAATAATCTTAGTACGGCTCTGTATATATGAATATATTTTGTTTGCTTAAAATTGAAGATATTATTCCAACTATAATAATGTTTTTAGTTAACTTAAAGGCTGCTGAAAAATGCCTATAATGCATTCTCATGCGGATAAATTTTTTCGTAGCAACGAAATAAAGAGATAAAGTTGTTTTACAGATAAAATAAAACGTACAAAATCCATTTAAATCAAATTTACGCTTCCGCTGTATGCTTTTTTCGTGTCTTTTCTATAGATGTTTTAAACATTTACAGATGAAAAACAAGTCTACACTATTTTTTCGAAACCAAACCCCTTGCTAGAAAACAATTTTATTAATCTGATAAAATATCCAGCGAATATTCTAGGCAGTATTTTCCATTGGTGCGAAGTACGTCACTTTAACATTGGATAGGGTGTTTCTTATTCCTTTTCTTAAAAATATTAATCAGTTGAGCAGAAATTGCAATTATTAAGGAGAGTCTGATATAGTCCGCCTAAGCGAACACACGAGGGTCTGATATAGCCCGCCTAAGCGAACGCATGGCCTATCGAAGCGTTCAGTGATCGCCGAATTCGATTCACTAAGCGCACATAAGTTTGGTTACCGTTCCGTTTGAAGTTTAGTGCTTCTTATTAAAGTTTAGCACTTCGTATTAACGAATTAATAAATTAATTAAAAAATTGAAATTTAATGCTAATAAACTTCATTTCTCCTTGTTCCGTTGTATTAATAATGGTAGTACGGGATTACCGAATCTTGTAATGGATCGGAACATTAAGGAGTTAAATAACATGACCCTTTTGGATAATTAAATTTGTATCAACAATAAACCTGGAAATAATTGATATTTCTAACAAAATCATATGAGTTAAACTTTTATTGTGAAAAGGCTGATATTAAGTTACGCGAGCCATTATTACAGGAAATCTTAGTTCATAATTAACGTTAATATCGTCATCATCTTTACCAGTGATCCAAGGTTCTTTATTTATTATATGTGTAAGGTACTTAGTGCCTCTAGTGTGTAGGTGATAAAAAGGCATTAAGTGTGGTGCAAGTTGTGTGCTTAATAGATTGTAAAATCTACGATTTAACAAGGATTAGCCGATAGTCATTATCTTTTAAATAAGTTACTTTTGTAAATAAACTTTATATTCTTCCATGAACGGTTTTTGTTGTAAAAGAAATTAATCTTTTATCAAAAAGGATCCCTACTAGAAGATTAACAAGAATGTTTTTATATTGTTCCAAATACTAGATTTTTCATCTACAAATAAATGAGATTTAAACTAAGCATGGTTGTGGTAATATTGGAAAAGTCATTTGCTGAAATTAGCAATTCACATTAACCTGTTCTAATAACGCCAACCTGACTAATTATGATTAGTCTGTTTAATTCAATTAAATAACTTAGGACCTGTTCTCATTTGTAGATTCTAATTATGTCATCCTAATGTTCAAACGAAAGAGTGACGCCACATATTCCTTATTACTCTGATAACCCTTATTTTTTCCTTTACAATTTATGAGCTTAAGAAACCAGTACCCACCCTGAGCAACAACTTGTCTAAAAAAAGAGCTCTTAGTCGCGGTATAAATACAGTAAGTATTGTATGGAGTTTGAGCAGATTTATGTGCATCAAATTAAAGTAAATACGAAGCTGTTCAGTATTTTGTATTTCAATTTTTTAATTGTTACAATTGACGCATAAGTGCAGGGCATTTGTTCTTTGTGGAATTTTAATTGTTACAATTGGCGCCCATGCGTGGGACGTTTGTTTTCAGTAAATATTGGAATGCTACACACATAACTACTATAATACTTTCTAAAAGTAATATTCAGTTTTTTTTTTCTATTTAACACGGTAACAACTTCATTCCTATGTGTTTTAAAGATTGTTTATAACATGTATCTCTTTCTTTTATTTCATGGAAAACAGTTAAATCAAACCAATTGCTTCTAAAGTATTTTCATATATAATTTAACAAGTGGTCTAATTTTTTCCGACAAAATTTGTCATTTCAGATATGAGATATGAATTTTTCAAAAGCAAAAGCTACGAATGTCTTAAACGATAAATTTTGCAAGAAAAAATTAGACCACGAGTTGAATTCGGCAAATTTTTATTTAGCGTGTGTAGTTAATATTAATTTAATTAAATTTGACATTTCATTTTGACATAAATTCTTTCACTAAGACAATCCAACTCGAAAATTCTTAACCAATCAAATTACAGAATTTTTCAAATTGGGACCAATGAAATTAGTTTTATAGTGAAAAAACCACTAGTGGTTTTTTCACTAAGAAAAAACCACTTGTCAAAATAAAATGTCAAATTTAATTAAATTAATATTAACTACACACGCTAAATAAAAATTTGCTCGGTGGATTGTCTAGCCGAATACAACTCGTGGTCTAATTTTTTTCTTGCAAAATTTATCGTTTAAGACATTCGTAGCTTTTGCTTTTGGAAAATTACACTCGTCTCCTGCGTCGACCCGTGTAATTTTCGTTGCAAAGCTACTCATATCTGAAACGACAAATTTTGTCGGAAAAAATCAGACCACTTGTGATATTATATACGAAAAAACCACTAGTGGTTTTTTCACTATAAAACTAATTTCATTGGTCCCAATTTGAAAAATTCTGTAATTTGATTGGTTAAAAATTTTCGAGTTGGATTGTTATTAAAATTTCTGAATTTCTTGACAATATTATAATTTTCGCACCTATTAAAAATATTCAGAGAAATTATTAAATGATGAGCAATAACAGGATCAGTATGTACAGTAGCTTTAAAATTGTTGAGAATAGATACTACATAATCAACAAGAGTTTGACTTTCATTTGTGATTCTGGTAGGATTTTTTATTGATTGATGAATTCCATGCGTTGAAAATAAATTCTTAATTTTCTTGACATAAAAAAGATTTTTATTCAAATAATCCAGATTAGAATCTGGTACCACTGCGAACTATAATTAACGAATTATAACTGCTACATATTAAGTTATTACAAATACCATCTAAATCATCAAGGAATGTTGCATCAGATGACGATGGAGAGTGATAAATACAGCCAATATGCCAATTTGAAGACTCTAAACAAGTCTTCAAAACCATACACCAGTAGTTACCATCCTTCACAAACGATTTAAACACACTATATTTTTCACATATATCACGGCTTCACCTGTATATCTTGAATGTGAGTTACATCTAATAGTGGTATAATTGACTATTAGAATTTCACTTGTTATTCTTGGTTCATTAACTAAAATTATTTTTGGATTGTAAGTTACTAATGTTCCTTTAATTTGATCAAATTGTTTTAAAAGACTAAGCATTGAGATACAAAACATCAATATTCATTTGTATATTAAGGTACATTATGTAGTTTTTTATCTTCTAATCTGATTTGTTAACAATTGTCGGAATGTTATTAATAAATTTGATGGTTTTGATATTATCACCACCCTTTTCTATTTCGAGAAGTTACTGCTTAATCTTGTGACAGCAATCTCTCTGCCCATGTCTGATCACCAAAAATGTTTATACTATATACTGAAACGAGGCTTAAAACTAGGCCCATGTTGGACCGACAGTGAAACAAAGCTTATTTTTCCTGATTAAATTTACATTTAAAATCTTCAAATTATTATACTTACGTTACGATAGTGCTCAAAATAACCCCAGCTTGAGATCTTATCTTTACTAATTTAATTTCAGGATGTAGGTATTGTTTCCAATAGCTTCAAATTGTAAAAGAATGGATAACGGTTTTTAAGCCACAATAAAATGCATATAATTGGGCGCCATCTGATATGAAAGTTTTGCTAATGATGGTAATTAGAACAATGACCTGTCCCCATTAACCAGAAACTGGAGTCAGATCTAATAAATTTAATGCAACTTGTGAGTCATCTTCAGTAATGTCAAAGTTAGGTTGGATAAAATATAAATAAAGACTTTCATAATTATATGGGCCAATATTATTCTGTCTAATTAAGTTTAAAAAAGTTGTGTTTATTCATAAACCAAAAAGTTAAAAAAATAACAATTAGTCATAAAAATCATCAAGTTAAATCACCATACCTTGTATAAGAGCTCTTATCAAATGGGAACATTTTCATACAACAAAATGATGCAAATAATAATCAATACATAAACAGTATGCAACTTACGCAATGTCCACAAAATTCAAAGAGTCAACAATTCGCAATATCTTGGTCAAATTGTTCAATTCACAGAACTGGATTAAAACAAACTTACACAATATTGCCCTTTATCAACACAAATATAAACAATTGTCACTGAACTATAGAAACTGGAAAAAACTTTTTATAAAATTCCGCAATCACTAATTATCCAAAACTACGATAATTAAAATTCCAATACTGTATTGTTTGAATAATTTTGTAGGAAGAAAAAACTGTCTTTATTAACAGTCACGTCCGCTGAAACATATGATTTAAATTTTACTTAGTAAAACTTTATCCGATTTCAAATTATATCCGGACAAGATTTTATAAACCTTAATTCATTAAGAATTCAATTAGGCGCCGATGTTGGAAAACTAAATTGCAACCACCAAAACACTGATTATACTCTATTATTTTTATCGAGAAACTGTACGGAATTAAACTTTAGATTTCGATAAAAATTGATTCACCACAATCACTATAATTACTGTACATTAACATTAACTAAAACTCCTCAAAATATTCTGAAAATGCCCTCGGCAATTAACTTTAAAACTGCTAGTTTGTGGCACGGGATCCGAAGCCCGGCCTAACACGTAAAGGCGTCTCGCCGTGTGTTTCTATTTACTTGCTTTATTCAGCTCTGACTGTAGACTAACTGCAAAAACTAAAATGTGTTTATTTAAGATTTACCGATGAACACGTACTAGGAAATCATATATCATGACAGGAGAAGTTTTAATGATGTTTTCTCATAAGATTTCAACTTATTTGGATGGAAATGGCTGACAATTTGTATTTTTAGAAGGCTAGACTATTCGAAAATATTATTTTTCCCACGAATAATATGAGATGGTAACACGTGTGAAATTAAAACCTATATCTAAAACGAAGTCGGTAAATTATTATAA
This sequence comes from Agrypnus murinus, assembly GCA_929113105.1. Taxonomy (NCBI): domain Eukaryota; kingdom Metazoa; phylum Arthropoda; class Insecta; order Coleoptera; family Elateridae; genus Agrypnus; species Agrypnus murinus. Next base: position 80,549,653 of record OV816028.1, on the reverse strand, counting down.
AAAACAATTTCATCCGTTTGGGATATTTCTTTAAGATGACCTTTAGTACTTTATGGGGTTTATTTTATGCAGTTTACCAACGGTGATTTTATGTTATAAGAGAAAATATATGAATACGCAGGACCGCATTTAGAAATTTTTGTTAAATATGCATACTAAATTGCATTATTAAAAAGTCGACAAAAACGTAACGTTACAATACTAATAAAATGTTTGTTCTTAAGAACATATTTAGCATCCGAAACACATTCTAAAGCCTGGAATACATCTGACAAACGTTGCCATTCATTCGCATTAGTTTGCATTCGTTCGTGTTGGTGCTCGTGCGCAGACATTATTGGAAACGTTTCTGGGTAGAATGACAGATCTAAACGAATGACTTGCAATATTGCTTTCACTAGCATTCCTTGTATTTCCATCCATTTGCGAAGTTGCGTTGTTTGTGTGACTGCTGGTAGCGAACTTCTGCAAATTACCTTTGTTACCCACAAAATGGGGATTGCTTATTGGGAAACGGTAACAACCTTTAACCGCAGTTAAATCTGTCGGCTGCCAGCTAACTAGTATGAGGTCGTAGGTCTCACTAAAGGTCTTCTGTAATGGGCGCCACGAATCGTCTAAAATAGCTACAGTACTTGCCGACAAAACCTGAAAAAAACAACACATTTGCGACTACTACCAATGTGGTCGACTTTTACCAATCTTGAATCCTCGATGGCTGAAAATATAAACCCCAAATACCAAACATATAAATAATAAGTCTGCAAATAAGGGATGTACAGTGCTTTGTTAACAAATGAATAAATCGGCAGGTAAAATATTAACACCAGTTAACCAGTGTCATGATCAATGTTGATAGCCTTGGCAAAAATAATTATTTATATATATACACAAAAGATTAATTCTTAATAATTAATAATCTTAATTGACTGTTTCATAAATCAGAATTAATGCGAGTGACTAGTTACTTTAAATCTGACTAATCTTCAAGTCACAAAAATGTAGCAGGCACGGTAAATTAACGCGAATACCTGTGATGTAGATTGCGCAATCGTTAACCTCAGATTTTAATTGTTTAACCAATTCATTACGGAGCAAAGCGATACGCATTCACTCGCAAATATTCCTAACAATGTAATAAAATATATAATATGTGACAAAATTATATACACGAAATAGATCGAATAGATACATACATACGATAGATACATCGAAACGAGAACGTGCGCTTCTAACCTCCAAAAAGAACAACTGGAAAATCTACCAAAAGGTTCCAATCTAAATTGGAAACATCGCCACAAATTATTCATAGATCTGCATTAATGCAATTCCCAATTCACAACACAAAGGAAAAAATTAATTAAACGGCGATGTCCACTAAATATTCTTTAAAAAAGTTGACTAAACGAAGAGAAAATGCGAAAATCCCTAAACGCTATACAACTTAACACAAAAGCATAGCTATACAGGGTGCTACGAAATTAGCACGTAACACCTTGCTTGACATTTGTGTCTCACATTTTCTTTTCTTCTTTTTATTTTTAACGACAACCGATGGAAAACGTTCATTCACATTGCTAGCCATTCGTAGCACAATGAATTCGCTGCAAACGATCGTCAATGATCGTCTACACTTGACGAACGCATACAAATAAATCTTCGGCAACGCGAACGAATGGCAACGTTTATCAGATGTATTCCAGGCTTAAGATTACTTTAATTGGAAGAGTTTTGGATAGCTCATATTTTCCCAACCTGAACATTTTTAAGTTGTTTTTAGTAACATTAATATTTTCAAAGAATTTTTAGTATGCTCTCCTTATTCTTATCATTACGTTCTGTTTGTGTTGTCTTTTTTAATTCTTCTACATTCAGAACTATAATGCTGGACATGCGACTCTTTCCAACATTTCAGAAATAAGTTGAGGCTCTTTTCCATATTTATATTTTGCTTTGATTTTACATCTATTTTTTGTTTTAACTCATTGATTTCGTCCTACATTGTATTAACTTTACGCATTAACGTGAGAATCAATAAAATACCATTATCACAATCATCACATAATAAAATCATTTTACGCTCTTTTAATAGCAAGCAGCGCATTTCAGTAGTTATTATTCCTGCACATTCCACACGTAACAGCTTTTTACAGCTATCACACGGGAATACTTCATTATCATCTTCATTTTTGTTAATATTACATTTGGAGCATGCAACTATTTTGAAATTTTTACTTTTACCTTTAATACAATCCTGTACATAAATTTGTAATCCTTTAAGATAGCATCATCACTTTTATATTTCCCGATGGCTGATAATTTTATTTTAGAATATACAGAATAATTATTAAAATTATGAAAAACTTAATTCTTCTTAAATATTTAGACATTCAAGCAGCACAATTAAAAGTTAATAATGTTACCCTTCTTTTGATGCCAATTTTGACTATTAATTTGCTTTTTGAACATTAAATTTAACAATTATTTTGGGAGTGTGCAAAAACACAACCTTCACTAACATTTCATATAGTTATGCGTAATACATAAATAAATTTTAAAAAAACCTTTAATGAATGCAACTCCAAAAATTTAAAGCTTATTGCAAATATTGGCAGTACTTTCATCTCTTAAGTTGACTAAATAATGTAAACGGAATTTTAAATTTTTTAACTCAAAAAATAAAACAGTTTTCAAACGAATAAGAACAACCTAGAATCCGTTATTTAAATTACTTTTAGGAGTTACTTTCAACAGTCCATTTAATTCACTATATTAAAGTCCTCGAAATTGCTCAATATTTCTTTTTCCAACTGAAATTTCAATTACATTTTCACATTCTAAATAGGAGTTTAAATTAAAATCACTGTCACTGCAGTTTCCATGCTTTAGGAAAGTACATGAAACAAACCATCATGTTAGTGCTGTCAAGTAAATTACAGTGCTTTAGTACGTTTTATGATAAAAAAGAAAAATTATATTCGCGTCATGTCCATGGACACAAATTCAAAATAAAACTGCACTGAAAAATGGAAAGTATTATTTTTAGTTCTTGCTGTTCTAAATAGAGCAGTGGGAAAAGTGTTTTTTTGCATGTTTTACAAAACGAATACATTGAATGTAATTAAATTAATCCATTTTTCTCTGTTTGGTTTTTTGGTATTATAAATAATGAACTTCAGCTAAAAGTCCACCCAAAACTTGTTTTGGACACAACATCCAAAAGTTTGGTTTTTACAAGATTGAATCACACATGATTCAACTAACCATGAATATGTGCCTAGTAGTTACACAGGAAGTTATTTTAATGGCCTGGGACAAAATAAAAGATCCAAACTATCAAAATTATATACAATTAAAATAGTATATTAAAGTATTAGTTTCATAAGACACGTTCTTAGCGCACGTGTCCGAGTTTAGAAAACGACCCGCGTAGCGGGGAGTTTTCTAATGAGGACAAGTGCGCTAAAACGTGTTATGAAACGAATACTTTATACTATTTTTTCTATTTGCGTTAGTTCGTTATTAAATAATGAAAAAAATTACTTAGTTTTAAATAAAATTTGTTAGGGATATTTTGGTAAGTAGCATAGCAGTTGGCAACACTAGAAATTATATTTTGTTGTTTTTTCTTGAACTATGTGGATTTTATTTTTAGATTTTTTTTTCTTTGCTTCTTTAGTTCATAGGTGAATAATAAATAAGTTTTTTGTATTAAACGACGTTTCGAAGGAGGGTTTCCTCCTTTATCAAGTTTATTTTCATCTAAAAACAATTTAAAATGTATAATTTATAAAATTCTATGTATAAGTAAATAACATGAAATAAAGACAATAGACATTTAAAAATAAAAAAGGGACGTACCGTAGACGGCTAATTATTGTGATATGTTATTATTTGTATTGATTTATTTAATTAACATGTTGTTTATTTGTTGAAACAAGTTGGTTTGTTTTGTCATTTTGACAGGAAAGAAAGGAATGGTTTAGTTTGTTTTGTGTGAATGATACAATGTATACAATTTATGTATAAGAGTTCACTGCGTAAATAACATAAGTTTGACATTCTAAGAACAGCTGTCTAACAGTGATATCAACTTTAAAAAATAAACTGTTACTGTTTCCAGTATTCTAAAAAATTTCATTAGGACACGCATTTTGCGTGTCTTAATGAAGCCATTAGGACACGCAAATATAAAAAATTAATTAAACACTCTTATACATCGACATTCAAACAACGAACATAAAAAGCTAGAGGAACTTCTTTCTAATACTGAATTAGGTAATCGTACACATTCCAAACTTAAAGTTAACTCCAGTTTACTTAAAGAACTTTGAATAAAAAAACTTTCCAAACTAATTAACATTGCACTTGTAGCTTTAGGTAAAACTAAAATTCAGGATATCGCAGATATTATTGATAAAATTTCGGATATTTCTGAATCCAAAAGTGTAACGAGCTCTTTATCTTGAATATTTAATTTTCGTTTCGTTTTAAATTCAAATACTTATGGTATGAAACCTGCATTGCATAAATGATGGATATTTACGATCTCCAGCACTTAAATAAGACGTTAATAAATAAACACTAATTAATGTTTATTTCTTGGTAGCATTTAGACAAAGTTACTACTTATGCAGGCATAATTACATTTCCACAAGTATCACGCTGCCTTTCTGGTGACGTATTGAAACCATTTTTGTTTTTCGTGTTGTAAAAAAGACGAACAAAGTAAAAGTTAATCCTTTAAAGCAAATTAATAAATTTGTTTTGTCAAAAAAATTATTAGCTTATGACTCCTTTTTAGGCAAATAGACTGTTTATTTGAGTCAAATCTCTCAGACATTATATGTTTACAGCTTTCGAAACAATATTTTACATTTCTATGAGACATAATTATACTTCGGATAAAGTTACATCATGCAGACCTCTTTCTGACCCAGAACTTGTTAAGTTGATAGACAGATTGTCTAACTGCTTTACGTGGAGTCCCCGTATTAACATACCTCCACGTTCCTTCCCTTTGGAGGAAGTAATTGAGATACGCTCAATCAGCGCGCAATCGCATAGCGATTGCTCCCAGTCACTCACTGATCGGAGCGAGGTTGCCTATCCACCCTCTACTAGCTAACCAGGTTAGTACCGGAGCGATTGACTTAACACGTGCTCACCCGCCGGCACCCTCCCAGTCCTCTTTCATACGGGGTCAAATGCCTCGTCCAGCATTAGGACTATTCTCCCAACTTAGGTCAGTTCAGTACACCGAGCCAAAGTTGGGGCCACTGCCCGATCGAATCCAACCTCAAATGTGGCAGGACTTGGTTTTTAAATGGGTTCGCCACCCCGATCTCCCAGTTATAGACCTGGTTCGCTCTCGACAGAGCTTCGTTTCGAGGCTACTTTAAGGGCCCATCAAAGTAGCATCCCGGTGTGTACCCGTTAAGGTAAAGTTGTCTTGAACGTGAGAGGCTATGTATCTTCGCATCAACGCCTTTTAAATGTAGGTCTCTAGACGCTTTCTGGGAATCTGACAGCATATGCCAGACCCCCGTACTGTCACCTCCGAAACGCTACCTGGTGGTATGCAGTTTCTCATGGGTTAGCGAGCGAACTCCCTAACCGAGATTACCCTCACTTGAATCTCCTTCATTCGTCTAGGCCAGACAGCGGGATACTTAGCTCCATAAAAGACCCTACGTCAGGTAAGATTCAATCCACCCACACCGGACCCCTTGTTAGCAGAGCTCCCTCCGCAACGTTTTAGGGTCATCGTCGAGAACTTTTAAAACTCGTGTTACTTCCAATACATTTGTACCAAAAGATAAGAATTTCGGAAGACCCCTTTCTGACGAACCTCCAATGGAAATATCTAATTACAAAAACGAAAACACCTACTCCGCCATATTGAGACCCTATCCCGGCCGTATGTAGTAGGGTATTAGGCTCCTTCCTATAGTTTTATATTCTAAGAAATTATCTCTACGAATTCAAGATCGCGGATGATCTGACATCGTGGGCCGCATTCATTGCCATCTAAATATTTACTCCAGGCCTTAAGGCAGCAATTGTTTTTTGCTCTGACGTCACAGTAAAGGGGTAACTGTCATGTAAAAATATTTGAGAAATATTAAAATTTTAAGAACTTAAAGAAGCAAAAACTTAATAAAAAGTAAGCCCTTTTTTAATTAACACTATCTTTCTTAATAGAATTACGTGTTTGTTGTTTAAAAATATCTGGCGTTTTTAAATACCGTTAATATTCATTGAGTGAAAGTATTTATTATTGTTTGTTCATAATTGAGGTTAGGTTCGTGTATTTACGCTTTTTTTCTTAATTTTTATCTTGTAATTCGTTATTCAAACACAAAATGCTTGTTACCTATTAATTATATAATTTTAATAAACTTCTTTTTAATGAATTGTTTAAACAAGAATTTTAACAGGTTTTTAACATTACTCGAGTGTGACATGTAAAATAAAATGGATATAACTTAATAAATTGATTTTTAATTGTTAGAAAATGAAGTATTGCTGTATTCCTGGTTGTACATCTAGGGTTGCCAGGTTTATATTAATGAAATATAGGAGTGAGACTTAAATATTCTAGGAGATTTACAAAAAATATAGGAGTTTTTAATATTTAATTCTTCTTCCAAGAATAAGAAGTTAATTAAATAAATTGCCTTTTAGTTCAACTAATTATTTTTTATTTGTCAGAAAAACAAATTGACAAATACACACTACTTTTTTACATTTTTATTTAAAGTTTACAACATATTTAATAAGACATACCTATTTCATTTCTCATCGACGATTAGTTTATTAAGTAGCTGTAGAGAAAAATAATGAAAATGTAAAAAAAATAGTGCAGTTGATAGATTTTAATGCACAAAATTATTTCCTGAAAAATCTTTAATATTTAAGAGGTTTGTTTATGCATAAACTGCATTTAAATCTTATGCAAAATGGTAAGTTGTTGATACATTTATGATAACAACTTCATAAAAAGTGAAGAAAAAAATTGAAGTAAAAACGCTGTAAGATTGTGCCGTTAAAGATTCAAATTTGTTACGAAAATAGTTTTGTCAAAAAAATTAATAGGAGGAATTTGGCGATTAAACACTTGATATAGCTCGCAAGTAACAACATTGCATTACGACAAACTAGCACGAAAATTAAATGCTTCATATAGCTACATACAGCACCACCGGCCGCTCGTAATTTACATCTCAAAAACAAAATCAGTTGTGTTAAATAAAAAGCTACATAATTCGGAAATTTCTTACTGCTACGTGAATCTGAATCTTAAATGAATCTGAATAAGTAGTGTTTCATCCATCGTTTTTTATACATATATTCGTAATATTTGCAAAGATAACCTTACAATTTCAGTCAAAGTCATTTACTGCATTAATTTGTTTTCATCAGAACAACACACGAAATACTGGTACCAACTTAAAGCAACGTTGTTACTTTTCACTACGCTAGAGGCGTATAATTTATTTATAATCTAGAGAGATTTCTTAATTTTTTAGTGGTTACATAGTAATATTATTTAATTATTACTAATAAACAAGTAAACTTGAATGAAATTTCTGATTAGAAGAATTGTTTTTTCGTCATTTTTGACGTTCTAAGATTGGACTAGACATTCAAAAGTTAATCTTTGCCTTTAAAAAGACTAATAATTAATTAAAAACGTATATAAGTAATAACTAAACTACTTTCACATGCATTCTAATAAAACTAGCATCGCTAGAGCCATTATTTGAAGCAAAACTATATTTTTATTTGTCAAAATAGCGCAGCTCCATAACTTTTTGCTCAGACTATCCCACCACAACTTCTTAAAAGAAAGTCAATTTTATCAAAAAAATCATCCATATTCAATTTCATTCTGCTTTTACAATAGCTGAACTACAATCAGTTATGTATAATGGAAAAATCTTCAAATTTATAAAACCTGTCTGGTTCGTTACCACTTCACCTCTTTTTTTCTTTCTTTTGCTATTTAGTTATTATTTTTTTGTGCTATTTACTATTACTAGTTTTACTTCAACTGTATAGTTATAATGTATTTTTCTTAAATATGGTATTTGGATTGCATTCACAATTTTCGCGATGCCTTGTTTGTGCATTACATTTATTTATAATAATTAATGCTCGATGGACCTTTATAAGTGCATCCTGTATATTTTCCAAATCCTATATTCCCACTTATTTTGTTTTACGACTGCGTACAATAACAAATTGAAGAGTTCGCCAGAGTGAAGAGAAGAGTTGCAATAACTTTGCCGGTACCGCGACTTGCTTTTGTCAAGAACCAGTGCACCTGATTCCGATTTCGTATCCTTGCATCGATATAAGTCGAGCTATTTTACATACGTAATTAATTAAATACTTATTATTGGTACAACACAAGGTTTAAATATCTCGTATATCCAGGCAACTGAACAGTACCAGCGTCCCTATCACTCATAGTTCATTAAGATAACAAATCATGGTCCTTCGAAAATGGATGTGCTAGTTTTGTTGCATGGAGGTATGATCTTTTAAACTTTGCTTCAAATTTTGAATGCAATTTGAATATTAAAGTCGTTATTTTATTTCACTTTTTGAAATATTTATTTTACTAACATTTGCTCATACTTTTCATTACTTTTCTTGCTATTAATTGCTTCGTTATTTGCAATATTCAATAATTTGCGAATAATAATTGCAGATAACGTTCCAATTTCAATAATATTTGTAGTTCATACCAGCTACGAATATCTTTTTTCGAAAACTGTCATCAAATGTTCACATTTTTGTTAAATTCTCAGTGAGCAAACTGAGGTTTTTTTGTCACCTAGCTGCGAACTACATTTACGTTCTAGAACGTAAAAGACTTTGGCGTTCTAGAACGTAAAAGAAACGTCAAAAAATTTGTCATTTTTTGGTAACTTGTTTGTGGTGATTTTATTAATTAAATAACATACATATTGGTTTTTTATTAAGTAATTTAAAATTTCAATGTATAACACTCCTAATAGGTAACTACTACAAACATGACGATTATAATTATTTATGTTGTACCCCATGTAAATTGATAGTGCCAATGTTGCAGTGAGTTAAATTGATGCCAGATCCAGTGCCGTTAGTTCTCGTAGCTTCTAGTTCTGCGTGTTCAATGAGGGTGCTACTGTTATTGTTTAAAACTATAGTTGAGATGACAGCATTATCCAATTAGAAAAACCTCGCCGCTCCAAGTGGTACTCGAACCCACGACCCTTGGAATTGTTAGATCTTAAAGAAACAGAAATGAATAAATAAAACAGATTTATACTTTGTTTACAGCTGAAACCAATTTCTCCGATGTAGTTCTTTCAAATTCCTATCTTATTCGAACTGCTGTCATTGTAAAATATTAATTTCCAATAGTAATAATCTCAAGAGAAATTAATCTTCTCTTTAATAAATGAAAGGATATTTTGGGAATTTGTCTTTATATACATCGCAAAATCCCTACTGGCAATATTAAACCGTCTATTCATGGAATACATTTTCTAATAATTTTTCTCCCTAAAGGCTTCAATTTATCGGTTAGTAGTATATTGGTTGAAAAACACTTTCATTATTTGTATTGGAAAATCGAGTTTAATCAGCTAAGTAAAAAGTAAAACACCAATTTCTGTTAATGCCGTTAGAGAGAGGTGAGTAGACCAATTTTATTCGATACGATACGCTTTTATGGAATAAAACTGTGAGAAAATCGATAGGCAGTTAAATAGAAAAAAATAAATGGTTTAATTTGATTCTTGCTAGGTAATAAATGAACCGCATTACTGTGTGTTTTACTAAAAGCCATAGGAAATAATTGTTCGAATTGTTTACTAAATTTCAATTTGCCTGTGTATGCATAGGTGGATTTATTTCCAATTACAATACCAATTATTCTCAAAAGAAAAGTTCCTGTTGAAAAAATGTTGGTTAATCTCGTCAAATATATGGCAAGTTCGAGGACACTGAAAACTGTCTAGAATCTCATTCAGTTTCAAAATTCGGCGGGGGATCATGGAGATATGAATGTTCCGAAAAAATTGGCCTGACTTGAAAAGTCGAACAGTTCATCAACACACAAATCATTAGTAAGATTTTTTAATTCTGAATATTTTATTCCGTGCCAAAGTTGACTAGGCTAAGGAAAAACTAACTGTAAAATTTCAATCCGATCGGATCATCAGTAACGGACTCCGGAGTACGGTGATCTATTGATGCCCACGATAAGTCTCGTTTACGAGAGTATCGCACATATCGTCTCGTTTGCGAGACGATATACGAGACGAGATTTTTTAAAATATCGTCTCGTATCTCGCAATCTCGCAAAAGTCTAGCGCTATGGAAGCTAAAAATCATGTTATGTTTTATTAGAAATCCGAGTACTTATACAATACAATAATTTACGGTTTAGTCATAAATTTTATAATTTATTTTGTTACGTTCTACGTTGCAGTTCTATTATATAAAATCAAAGACTTAATAATAATAATATTTTGTTAGTGGAATAGTTAAAGCTCTGTGTACTAATGATCTGTAGGCTGCTATTTTATGTGTATTATGGTGACAAGATTCATTTGGTATTGTTATGTCTGTTTGTGTTGCATTTTAGCAAAGAGATATCAACCAATAAACAACTAGCACATGCAAATCATTACAATCCGAACATGATTGACACTTTAATTAAACAAAAAGATTATAGGTTAGCTATCAAAAGAATATATCCCATTGACAATCAAACAGAAGACACAAATTACATATCTATACCATATTTTGGCAAAATTTCAGAAAAAAAATTGCACATATACTAAGAAAAACCAGCAATTATAAAATATCATTTAAAACCAACACTAACACTTTTACATTTTTATTTAATGCTAAAGACAGAACACATGATATCATGAAATCGGGCATTTACCGTTTAAATTGTTCTTTTTGTAGTTCGGTATATATTGGACAAACACTTCGAAATTTTGACATAAGATATAAAGAACACGTACGTCATTACAAAAATAAACATCCTGAAAAATCTAATTACGCCAAACACCTTTTAGAACAAAATCACACAATGACTCCTCAAAATAATATTAAATTCCTACATTTTTGTAATAACAAACGCAAATTAGACATTTTAGAAGCCTTTGAGATATACAAACACAAACTCAGGGTACCTTTAATGAATGAACAACTTGAGCTCAGTAATTCTCCGTTACTGGAAGTATTAGATATTTAATTTTGATTATTATTATTATTTTATCTAGTTACCTATTTTGTATCTACCTTAGCGACGTGTTTGTTTATAATTATATTACCTTTGATAATGACAGCATAGCTGTCGAAACAATATTGTCAGGTTGTATTTTAATAAAACTGTGAAACTTTTACTAATCTTTATTTATTTCATGATTATGGAGTTCCACAAAGTAAGGCTGGAAACAATAAACAACAATAATTACACTTTATTTAATTATTAATTAGGTATTACATTCTTTTTTGAATTTTTGTTTAAATTCTGATATATCTTCCAAAGAAGTGCAAGACTTGCGACACTCGCGAAATTCGAGACGAGACGAGATTTTTTGGTGCGAGCCGAGATTCGAGACAAGATTCGTTTTATTTTGTGCGAGACGAGACGAGAGTTAACAAAAGTCTCGTCTCGCTAGTCTCGTGGGCATCACTAGTGACCTTTACCAAAAATATTTACATCGCTTTGACCTATAACCAGATCGTAGAACTGATGAAAGTTCAAAATGTCTTTCAGTGTCCCGCAACTTGTAATCCATTGTCCATAAATTTACGTAAGTCGTTTTGATCAGTAGTTATTTCTATTTTCTTCTTTATCGGCTACATTTGGTAATCTTTTGATTTTGGGAGTTGTTACCTGTCCTACATTCTGTAAAATATAAAATCTTAAACAGGCAACAGTTAGTTTTTTATTGTGAAAAGGAATTGGTGCAATCTTTAAATCGATTCAAATTTAAAAACATTGACGACCTAGCCTTACTGAACGCCATTCACCTCAAGTTCATCTGAACGATTAATTTACTAATACCCTTAATTTAACGTATCTAATTTAATAATAGTTAATTTTTTTCTGGTAATTTTTGTTTATTAACCTTGTAATTACCTTTTTTGTATATTTTGGTTTTAATTAATTTTTTTTGTTTTGTTAAGTTTTTTTTATGAGTAGCTTTCATTTCAAATAAGTAGTGATGACAATTCTAGTAAAAATGGATATTTTCTTAGGAAACACCCTAGGGTTAAAAGAATCTTATAGAAATTTCATGTTCCATCTCAAGATGCGGTAGAAGCAGAACCTTCGAGAGTAGTAGCTTTAGAATGTAAAGAATATCACTCTAACATTTTTATCGAAAATACAAGTACAAATAAAAGTTTTAATAGATGTTATACTGGAGATAATAACCTTTGTACAATTTGTAATAAAATAGTTAAATCTTTAAGAGGTGTTAAGGTTCATATATATGTACGTAGGATTCATGCTGAGGAGTATCGAAAAGATATATCGAAGAAAAGTTTATTAAATGATGAGAGCAAAAAAATTAATAAATCTGATCTTACAAGAAATAATACTGAACATAAAAGTATTCCTATAGTCAATAGTTGCAACTTCTGTCTCCCCCAAGTGGTACCATCCAACAACAGGAACAGATCTGTCTCCTGGGACTCTAAACTAGCTAGGCCAAAATTATCGGTGCCCACAGTAAGAAGAATTCTAAAAAGAGCAAGGCAAGCCGTAGCGAATACTTTTATTACATGCATTCAAAACGCCACAAGCAATTCAAGTGAAGAAACTTATGAACAACTATTTGCTCTCCCTTATCACATCCCTCGTACGCCGGGAAAAGAAAAAAAAGTAAACAATCTCACGACGTATGTTAAGAAAAACTTCAATGAATGAATAAACAACTCGAGCCAACCAATATCCCCTCAGAAGAAACCAAGCTTCAAAAATAAGACAAATATCAACGAACTTAAGCTGATAGCAAAAAGATTAGAAGCCAGGCTATCAGATGGGTATATCTGATAGCTTGCCTTCCTTATAGCATTTACAGAATTTACACTAGGGAGCGTCCTAGATGTCCTATTTACACTGAGTGTCCTAGATTTATTTGAAATCAACTGTACATAACTAAAGGTTGTTTCATCGAAGAAAGGGTAGTGAAATGGGACATACGTTAGACTGCACGGTGCCCTAGGGTCTCTAGGACGGGCAGCATTATTTTAATGTGGAGCACCTAGAAGCTAATCACCACGGTCCCCCTTTCGGAGACACGAATTGAGATACCCTCAATTAGCTAATGCTATTGCAGAAGCTACCAGTACACACTGATATGAGCGAGGTATACCTATAAAAACCTCTACTAGCTCTCCAGGCTAGTACCGAAGTCATAAACGTATTCACTCGTCGAGCATAGGAGACCGCCTATAGTTCAGCTTCGGACTTTCCCCACTTTGTAGGAATACTGCCCGACCGAAACCAACCTCAATGTGGCAGGCTTGGACTGTTATGCCACCCCGGTCTACCAGTTATAGGTCTGGTGTGCCCTTGTCAGCGCTTCGTTGAGTTCCACCTAATCAGAACCCCGGTGCGTACCTTTTGGAGGTGAAGTTGTCTTGAGTATTGAGAGGCTGTGTATTCGCATCAATACCCCTTAATTCCAGCGGTTCGAGCCAATTTCTTCGAATCACTTGACTGGAACTGCACATCCATAGCGTGATTCTCATACTTTCGTCTCTGAATCCTTCTGGCTGGCGGCATGCAGTTACCTATCGACCGGAATTTACCCCCCCCCCCCGACCAGGATAAACCTCACTTGAACTCCCTACTATCAGGCTTGTCCAAATAGCGGGCGACCAGCGGTGCACCATAATTGGCTTCCCCTTCAGGCGAGTATCCAAATCACCCACACCGGTACTCATGTTAGAAGAGCCTCCTCATCAACGTTCATGAGTCCCCGTCGATAGCACTTACGTGACACTCTACCACACATTTTATTCTCACTATATCGCCCGTTTCCCAGATATCTGGGATTGGGTAGAGTCCAACCAGTTTTAAGGGTGAGCGCCGTGTGATCTGCTCCGCGCAACCTAAGTGAAATGGGACAACTGGAAATGGGCTTAAGAATTTTCCCTGCGAACTTTTCTTAGAAGCATCGGCTACTCAAATGCGATTTATCATTTTGATGGGCTCGGCGAGTCAACAACTCGTTCTCTAGTGCTTCGGAAAGTTCTTACGACGGACAAAGTTATGTCACGGAAACTACTAGAAAATGAAACCTCTTTACACCTCTTATTATTAACCTCGGATACACTTACATTTATGCACTGGGCCCTGGTCGCCTGGAAGTTCTAATCCAAAATTTAGGGTACAAAACTACAACATAATGTTCGTTCTGATCTATTTAAATAAATAGCGCCCCAAACTGTGCAGTGTTCCATTACATTTCATTTGAAGTGTCCCGATGATAGCTACCCCATAATATATTTAGGTGGTTTTTGGTTTTTATCATACCTAATATGGCAATTAGTGGTGGACAATATGTTTTTTTAATAAACGATCGACAACTATGTATGTACCTTAATCCTAAGGATTACTATGATATATTAAAATTTTCAGAATCCTTTCGCCTAGGTGAATAACTTTTTTTTGTTTATTGTTTCCAGCCTTATTTTGTGGAACTCCATAATCATGAAATAAATAAAGATTATAAAACTGTGAAACTTTTAATAATCTTTATTTATTTCATGAATAACTTTTTTTGCGACATTTTTATTCCAGCATTCTTTGAAAAATTAGGTTAAGGGATTTTCCTTTACAGTAGGAATTTTAAGTTAAAGTTGGACTTAGGTTGAAGTTGTTCGAAGATTATAAAGCATTCGATAAAAATTATAGAATTTTGCTACCTACTGTTACCTCACCTAAGTTCCCCCACGACGCCAAAGCTGCCACTTTTGCGCCAAGGTTATCTTAATATAAGACAACCGGGGAATCCCAACCCAGTTAAAAAACAAAGAAATATATTTACATACTCTGAATAAATTGCAATTCGACGAATAGCTTCACAATTAATGCTCTTCGAGGAGCAGTTCGCTTGTCGCCTTTTTCAATTTCTTCGCAAGATTCTTAGGAAATTTATCTGGATTTTCAAAATGAATTGATTTGGCAAGAAATTTAGTTTATTGTTAAACTTCCCACCCGATTGTCTGTTTGCAAAGCCTAACGGACGCTTTTTCACTTGTGGATGTTTCTTTCACAATAAATGTCGGCTATTTTTATAAAAAAATGAAGGAAATGGACAGGCATAAAAGAAGTCAATGATCCTTCGTGGAAAAGTTGATGCTGTTGAAGCTATCAAGCTAATGTGCGCAATAATAATGAGCACAATGAATACGTGGAGATGAATTATACGGCTCCAGTACAAGCAACAAGTAGTCTAATGGCAGCTAAAAACAAAAAAATTTCGAACAAATTCAAATTTAACAAAGGGGATCGCACCGATCTTGGAAATTCAGATGAAATCCGTGAGAATGTTAGGAAGAAATTGAGAAAGGCTATAAAAGAACCGATTTCCGCACTATATGAATTGTACAACAATTCCAATTTTTATGTATGTACTTACTAGGTAACCAGATTTCTTGTCTTCTTAATTGGGTTTAAATCTCATATTTGTCTTGACCGCGACCACCTTGCTGTGGTAGGAGAGCTAAGGTACCAGTAAGTAACTGTAGATTACAGACTAAGATCAAAACTCTATAATTTTTGTCCAATACTTTCTGATAAATTTAACTTAAATCCAATTTTAACGTAAAATTCCTACTGTAAAAAAAGATCACTTAACCTAATTTTTCGGAGAGTGCTCGGATCAAGATGGTACAAAGAGAAAATTATTCACCGCAAGGATTCTAAAAATGTATGTATGTCAAGCTTACTCTTACACGCTGTCCTTCGTGGGCCACTATTTGCGGGCGAAGCGAGCGGAGCGGCCGGCGCGAATTTATCAAAATTAAGCAAATAATACAGGTGTCCTACCTGAGGTCGCGTCGCCAGTAACTTTGGTTGGCGTGATCAAATTATTTAATATTTCTGCCTTAACCGCGTTAGCCGCATCTGAATCGTCGACATAGCAAGTAGTGTTTTGTTAGATTGAATTTAATCTTAATATGAGGAACTAATAATAAAAGTTTTAATTTTGAAATAAATGTAGAATAAATTTGAACAATTTGTTAACCTCTTATATAAATGGCGAAGCTTTACAAAGGACCCCGTAGAATCCTATTGGAAAATGGCTTTCATCAGATTGCTCTAAAACTTTTACGAAATATAGCTCTCTGTATAGATCAAAAGTGTCACTGGGCACAAAGCCCAAAAAATTATAGTCTGAGAATTACAGCCGTTTTAAGTTGATAAATTTTGACACGTGGTAGTATTATGTTCAGAAATAGTTCTCGGGTAAAACTCTTCAAACTTTGGTAAATGCTAGTCTCTAATGTGTAGATCAAAAGTGCCAACGGGTACAAACTCCAAAAAGCGTAGTTTTCGAATTACAGCGGTTTGAAGTTGACAACTTTTACATTATTCAACTTCAAACGGCTGTAATTCACAAACTATAATGTCTTGGACTTTATGACTGTTCACACCTTTGGTCTACACATTAAGGATTATAATTTAAGTTTTAAGAATTTTGCCCGAGAGCCATTTTCCATAAGGATTCTGGGGGTGCAAAAATTGACAACTTCAAACGGCTATAATTCGAAAACTATAATATTATGGACTTTCTGCCCAGTGACACTTTTGATCTACATATAGAAAACTATCTTTCAGAAAAGTTTCAGCGCAGTATGGTGAAATGGGGTCTTTTTATCCTCTCCTAATAAACAATATTTGTTGAAGACCTAGGAAAACACCGTTACATTTTTTCTATTTCTACTGTAGCGTAATTAGCTACACTAGATAGCCAATTTTTACCAGACTATTTTTTTTATTCTGCGCGAATCGCGAAAATTACTAAAATTGCTTCGTTGCTTGCTCAATTTGCTTCATCCGCACCACCATTCGTTCGCTTCTCCAGTGTCGTCCGCTTCGCCACATTGGTCGCTCACGCATGACAGCGTGTTAGGATTGAAGGTAGAGAAAATCATATTCTCTACCCACTAGTTGCCTTGGAAACCACCACCAATTCACCAAATACACTATTTTATTTGATTTTGTATCATTTAAAGGTTTACTAGCATGTTGTAATTCCAACTAATTAACGCCGAATGTCAAAATCAGTTGAAACTATTTTACAAAGGGGAAATAATCGTTTGAGAGTCTCAAGATTAAAAAGATAATATTTTCAGAATAAACCGTTTAAGAACTTGTTATAAAATGAAAAGAAAGGTTTTCACACTTCAACATACGTTTTGCATTTTTACATATTAAACATTGATGGCCAATGAGCTTATTACGAGTAGAATTGAATTAAAATTATTTTATTTTTAATCAAATCCAATCAGTAAATAAAACTATTTTATTATTGTTTAAAAGGGTGTAATAATAAGGCCCATCGGAGTATAGCAGGATATGCAGCTGTTACTCGAATCGTTCGGTATCCAAATATGGTAAAGTGGCTAGCTTTACGCACACACCGCCTATTATTACCCCTGAAACAAAGTTTTCTTTACACACAAAATAAATGAATGTCCCACACTTGGACGCCAATACAACTCATAAATGCTCCGGCTGCTCGAGATATTTCTTTAGCAAATTTAAGTTCAGGACGCGGGTATTGTTTTCATAGCACACAGATTATAAAAAATAGGGAATAAGGCTGGTTATAGACCCAAAAAAAATAAGTATATTTGGGCGCCATCTGTTTAGGAAAGTCCGGGGATTATAAAGAAAAATAATGACTTGATACTCGTAAACAGAAACCTGTATCAGATCTATTAAATTTAATTCAATTATTAGTCATGTTCAGTTATTTCAAAAATCAAATTAATTAAAAGATATTTAAGAACTTTCATAAATTAATAGATGGTTCAATATTATCTAGTATGGTTAGATTCAAAAATAGATTTATTTATAAATGAAACAAAAATAAAAGTCAAAGATAAATAAGTTCTTATTTAAGACATACTTGTAGATTTAAAAAATACCCAACGTAAGAATTCTAACGGCAGGAAAAATATATGAACATACAAGTAGAAATCAGAATTGATACATGAATAATTATGCAACTTACTCAAACTTTAACAAAATAATATCCTCCAGTTCACACCTTTGGTCACCTTCATAAACTCCATTAAGGAGTCCCTTTTTCTTTACCAGGTTTATCCTATATTATTAGTTAATTAATTTGTCCAGGCCTAGGGTTTTCTTTTTTATTTTTGTTTTTCGCCTAGATGGGAGATGTTTTATTATTATTATTATTATTATTATTATTATTATTATTATTGTTTTGCCAAGCATGGGTAAATTATGATGCTTGAAGGTCGGTTCCTTATATTTTGGCTTTATTTATTTGCCTGAACCAGCTCTATTGGGGAATATGGCTACAAATTGCAGGCTTGATTTTATATGTATTATTATTATTATTATTGTTACTGCGCAGTGCGATGAATACATTCTTTATGTTTTATTTTATATTTTATGTGTTTACGGGTATTGATGTGTTCTACCCATGACAGGTCAGACTTCGTTGCCAGTTTTTGACCTGGTGCATTCTCGTTTTTTCCACTCTCATTTGAAGATGTTTTTTCTATCCTGCGGGATTTGTATGTGAACGGGGCCAATGTAACACGTACCGGGAAAGCATCTGCGAATCAGACTGAAGGGCTAATCAAGTTGGCCGGAATCAACATTTTGGAGTATAAGTGGTTTAACTTTTTTATTTATATATACTATGGGTGGTATTTAGTTTTCCTCCCGTTGGCAACACACAAGGCAACCTGGTAACCTACTTTTATGTATTAAATGTTTAATGTTGTTTTTCTTTTTACAGATTTTCCTAGCAGTAACCTAGCAGTCATACCCGTTGTGACCACGGAAATTGACTCTTATTCAGTGACAAAACTTCATCTGTCAACTGAAATTCACTTTGAATAAATCGGCACCTTACAACCCTTTAGTGTTATTTAATTTACATTTTTAACTTATTGTTACAAATTGTTTACACTATTTGTTTCCGAAACTTATGGAACAAATGGAACTTTAATTTCTGTACTTTTTACCCCCTTATTCGATATTCAGAATTTCATTTTTCCGAATTATTACCGTTGCCAATTTTTTTAATTTTTATAATTCAAAATAAATATTTTTTTTTATATCTCAACTAAAATGTATGATAGTTGAGATATATGTTCTCCGTCTGTGATTATTAATAACTGTACTGAGTTTTATCTATTTCTTACTGCTGTTTATTTCCAAAAAATGCCTTGGTTATAAACCCTACAAAGTTTTTCTTATCATCTATAAGCCTTATATTCTAATGGGAACACTTGCGTAAAATGCTTCGCATGTTCCCGATTCATATGCTAAATGAATCACAGGAATCCACCCTTTATTACTTTTTATATGCCTTTGAATATTTAGATTTTTGTCAGCCCTTATTTTGACATCTTACCGTAACCTGTAAGACAATTTAATCACTGATCAAAGATCACCCCTTTCTTTTTTTTTGTCTTCACCGACATTGCAGTTAATATCATTTTGTTTGTTACATCTTTATTGTTTTTTGTCGCGATTGCAAAGTATTGAATTAATTACCTACATGTGTTTCACACTTTTTTTTATGTACTTTTTAGAATCTTTCTTAATCAAATTAACTAAATTATTTAAAAAACATGAATGCGGTAACAAAATAGTTGCTACACTTTAATTGTAAATCTTTAAATTATACGGAACTAATTATTAGATTTCTTTACGGTATTTATAATAACAATTTTAATTTAATCAAATTAGATTTTTATCTTTTCACAACAACTAAACACGTTACTGTATATGGGACGTGCGCGTCGGCAAAAAACCCCTGTACGATAATAGTAAGAGCTCCGCACTCTTTTAGTGAAAAAACTTGACTCTACGTAATGGCAAAACATTTTAAGAGTGATACTTCAAATTAACCAATAGCAAAGCAACGTCGCTTCCACAAGTCAGTCAAAATTAGTATTTTTTAAAAAAGAACGTTCACGAAAGAGGGACTACCCATAGTTAAAATATGCCGCGTTTACCATAATACGATACGCTGGGATCGAAAGTTGTTTATCCAAAGCCTACTAAAAAGCACGTACGAGGAAATCATAAATTAAAGCCAAATGGATTTTATTAATGTGTTTTTCTATGAAACGAAGATTATAAACCTGGGAACGTTTTAAAATGATCGTTCACACCAATGAAAACTTTGCTGATTTTAAAATACTGTTTGTAAATGCACAAAGGTGACTCTTTTATACTTAAAAGAAAACATTATTTAACTTAACGTAATATTTTGCAGTTTTGACGCATTTAAGTTTGTTAGACTGCACAGGATCGTACTAAGCATTCCTTTATTATTTATACATATAAAATTATTATTAGATTATTAGATTGAGAAACGTAACGTTATATCCCAAGACATTATTTCCCAGGTATTCATTTTTGGAACCTGGGAGTCTTAGATATTTTTAAAAATTCTAATGTAACTACTCTGGGAATCGAACCGAAGACCTCAGGAGTGGTAGTCATGTGCTATTCTCACTGAACTACCATGGTTTCGTAAAACACATTTTAACACACAACAAAAATGTCAAAGACATTTAAAAGTAAACAAATTTTTTTATCAATTTCCATAATTCAATTCTAATAATGCGTTTAAACCAATTATTATTGTTCAAGATTTTTTTAACTAAGATTTGATTCTAGTGTTTGCGAGTGGTTCAGAGCAAATCTCCGTAACGACTTTTCCGATTAAACAAAGCCTACTATGTTTCTTCAGTTACTTGTAACTTTTTAACAATATTTCAAAAATCTTTAATTTTTTAACTCATTATCTTTCTTTAACTTTTATACACGCTAAGAAATATTAAGATTTTAAATTAAACGAAAATCTAACTTGTACAATGAATAATTACAAATGCAAAGAAAATCTAACGAAGTAAGTGAAAGTTTGTAGATTATTAAAAATATGAATATTCATGTTGCCAAGAAAGAATTCTAATACTCTTTTATAAGTTCTAGGGGAAAATGAACAAGGATTTTAAAAGTTAGTAAAAATTGAGTTTAAAGAAATTTTACATAGCCTTCAAGCCAAATAGGTTGTTATTTTACATTATTTTCCTGCTATAAATTCTTATTATAATATACGTTTTGGAAGTCTAACTATACGTATAAAGCAAAAGATTCTTATTAATGTGAAAAAGTAATTTCCTAATTATAAGATAGATAACATTAAAGAAAAGCCTACTCTTTTATTAAACGTATATGTTAGGCAATCCAATTTTTTTCATGAAAGTGTTTGCGTTTTTTCTTCAGAAGGAAAAAGCGAACATTAGAGGAATCCTTTGATGATAAAATAAGTATTAACTCAAACTCAAATGAAAACTTTTAGAAAATAAACAACTGTCCTGGGAATTACCTGAAAAATCTAAACAGTTAAACTCTTTGATGTGGAATACCCTGCTTGCTTATAATGAACATCAAGTGTAATATGTTCTGGAATAAATAGATAATTTTAAGCTTAACTGGTTGAGAAAGAAAAGTAAAAGGTAAAAAAAAAGGTACGATTTAAAATAAAGAAGTTTGTAACTAATAATTTTACTCAAACACAAATTATTTAACTAATCAACGATATTTACTTTACATTCTATATGTCAGGCTGAGATCTTTCTTATCATATCATTTACAGAATTGTGGGTGCTTCCAAAGCATATTTTTAAATTGCAATCAGGAATTAAAGAATTGCAAATAAGGATTATTGCATTGAGCGCCACTCATTAGATTTTTATTGAAACCGGGAGTGACCAGAAGGAAATCGAGTTCCGTTATAGTACCATAGTTGATGTTCAAAAGTTTGTCTCGAATAGAATAATTTTATATTATTATTTATTATTATTTATTTTTATTATTTTATTTAAAGTTATTTTTGGTATCACAAAACCATTTGGTTGTGCCGTATATAATAGTCAAATTTTATTATTTAAAATAAGATATTGAGATGATATCTTATCATCAGTTTAAAAATTTAACTATTTAATAACATATAAAGAATATTAAAAGGCTACGATAGGTTTTCGGAAGAATTCAAATAATCAAATCATGTTTATTTAAAGGATTCATGCAATAATAAGAAATATAGACATGCTAGGATACTGTTTGATTTATATAAAAGGTTACATGCTAGGTTACAACTAAAATTATCAAGTTAAAACATAATTTATAGGAGTACGATTTACATGCAGACATAACCTCACTTTAATAAAAGGGTTTAAGTTTTTAAAAAGACAAATAAGTGAATTATGTAGTTTTATAATAAAACATGTTTTAGGTAACACAGGTTACAAGTTTAGGGTAGTTTATCCACTTTTCTAGAAGATTTAATCTTCTCACTAGATTTGAGTAGTTTGACGTTTGTTAACGTAGATAAGATTTTTCCTTTTCCCACAAAGCCAAGTCAGTTTCGGGTAAATGTTGCACTGGAAATAGTTAAAATAAATCATTATATTGAAGTTCATTATGCCACAATTAACTTACTGATCCCCGTATGTGCTTGTAATCATGTCATTTGAATGAAGATATCGGCAGAGTTGATGTTTATTGATTTTTGGTAAAATTTAATATTAATATGATGTTTTCATCGTTGTTTAAATTCAGTCACCTTGAGTACTGTATTCTGGACGAGAATGGTTGAAGTTTTGATCAAGATCTATAAGTCAAGTTTTTTTTAATATGTAGTTAGTTATAATTTTTGTGAACTCCATATGAGTAGGTTACCTTGAGTAACAATGTAAATATTCCATGTACTGAGATAGCTAGAGTTGGTGTATTTTGAATGTAATTAAGTTTTAATGAGATTTGTGACAGCTGATTGTTTTTATTGAGTTTGTCTGTAAATATTGATTTCAGACCATAAGTGTGTTATGTTATTTTGATTGTCTTTTTACCAGCTACCTTTTCATCTATTTAGAATTAAGATTAAAGCTAATTTTTACATGTTTTTATTTGTGACATTTGCGTTGTTCAGATTTTTTCTTGTGTTGTCGTTGTTTTATGGCTAAACGTATAAAAGGGTCTTCGAAAAGGACAATTTCAGTGATAAAAGTATAGGGTGAACCTATGCTCGGCTCCGGATTAAAATCTGTAAAATAACGTTGCGTTATGAAGACTCGCATGGTTTTTATCGATCAAAAACAAACGTCAATCATATTAAAGAAGGATATTTACGTTATGCAAAAGGAAAACAAAGAAGAATTGTCTTCGATTTTAAACAATCGCATAGATTTGTGATTGATTTATTTTATTTAACATAACGAAACCAAGATCTTTCGTCATCGACGGCCTAGTGAGATTGGTATGAATTATCGACTGCAGCTGATATTGGATCAGTGTTTGTGCGTTTTTACCGTTTGAGTGAAGCGGGATTTTGTGAAATAAGCGTAGCGCCATATGTTAGGATTATTGAACTATATACAAGGTGTGTCGTTTTTAAAATTTGTCTTGTTATATCATTAACAAAATTAGAATTAATTTAAATAAACTAAAGAGAGATCTTCTCAAAATAATTTGTGTTTGAGTTTATTTTTCATTTTTTTTATTTAAATAAATAAAAATCTGTTTTTATAATTTCAATATTTGTTATTGTTTATGTGGGATGCAAGTATACATTCATATTTCAATACAGAATTTAAAATTTATTTCTCGTCCAGAAGCAGAATTTCAGGTGTGGTTTGTAGAAAGTTTTTCTTTCCAGGTATAGAGATTAGTAACGTCAATTTTGTCGTTTGTGTTAATCTCATGCTCAGCCGGATTAAAACTGAGTTAGCCTATTGGGTCAAGGTTAAATTATTGGGGTGTTGTAATTTGCAGTTACTAAAGATAGCCGAATTTATTTAATTATTAGCATTTTAAACAAAATCTTATTTCATTATTTAATTTAAACATCACCTCAATATATTAAAGATAAATTAAGTGTGAAATCATCAACAATTATTGCTTCTAGCAGTGGCTGTCCTTTGTTATTATTAGCTTATGTTTTAAAGACAAAAAAGGAGTCCTTTATGGAAATAAAAACTTAAAACTAAAACATCAAATAGTACTTAACTTAGGCTAGCTTAATCAAGATTGATTAGCCTTATCGTAATCCTTTTCCATATCGCCCTGAGGGATTATCCTATAAAGTCGAGTACACCCACTATAGAGACCTTATTACACTAAAAAACCACTGTATAGATGTAACTTAAAACACTGTAATCACATATTTGATCAACTAAGATCGTTTAAGTAAACTTTTAATTATCACATTATAAACCAGCGTTGAAACTTTTGGGTTATTATCATTACTAATCACTAAAGTTAAAGGATTGAAGTTATTTGAATGATGCAAATAATAATTACTTTAATTATATTATTATTATAATGCAAACACAGATTAAAGTTGATTTATTCCAAAATTTTTACTAGTCATGTAGTAAAAATGAAACTTAAATGTTTAAATAAACTTTTGTTTGATAACAGAAGTCAATGATATTTATTAAGATATTTATTTTAAAATGAATACTCATTAACTGGAATTCATAAAGAACCATATTAAAACAATGACTTTAAATAATGATTTCCTAACGAACACTGTATCATAACTATTTCACTTCGCAAATGGTTTTATTTAAAACTGCATTTTCCTAACAAGAAAATTGTTTTCCTCCTTAATTTCCAAAAGCTACGAGACAGTATACAAAACGTATTAATTATCTTAGCGCGAAACACTCTGTATATGCTACATTGGACTGGACGGTAACGCGTGCTCTTTTAGATCGCCCTAATTGTCTGTACGGTACTTGTCTTGACTAATTCTTCGGACGGACTTGACTCTACTTTACGGTACTTTCAGACTAACTGAACTGGAATCGGCATAAGGTTATATTTTTTATACTAAGAGAGGGGTAATTTTGTATACCCTGCAGAATTAGGGTGCTGTTATTTTTCACCAATCGCAAAATATTGCAAATAACGCTCAAGGGGATTTTTTAAGAAATAAACTCCGTCATATATTTTATCAAGGGTAATAAAATGTGTTTTCTGTCTGAGGTGTTAAGTATAAAAAACAGTGTTTGCTGCTCTTATCTGCAAACTTTATAGCATTTCACTGGAAAACAAGACTGAGCTTAGGACAGACACATAAATTAATGTAAATATCATTGGTATGTGACTTTTTAGTTATAATGACGTTATTATAACTTTTTAGTTATAATACAATATCGGTATTATTCAGCAAACTTGTCACTTTTTCATCTGAAAAAACAATCTTACCCGTGAAAAGGGTGAAAAGCTCTATTAATTTAAACTGTTTTCAATTTTGAATGCAGCTGTCTGTACGTATTTTAAAACGAACGCACTTTTAACCTGAGAATTTGCTTTAAACCTAACTCAAACAAGATATTTCGATATTATATAGGGCCTTAGTAGGATTATTTCTCTTTAATGCATATCCAACTTTATGAATTGAATATTTGACTCTTCTGCAGTTGGTAACAATTAGTTGGCTGGGAGAAAACTATTACGTATACTTCCCAAGTCTGAAAACAATAAGCAATGAGGTTGAAATAATAAACAACAACGGGCAATATAATAATAACAAAATAAATGGTATTTTTTAACAGTATAAGTACTTGCCTATTAAACATTTCACATGTAAAACCCGCACCAACAAGGGTCGTCAAGCAGCGAGAATTACAAATGTGATTAAGAGCGAATAACCTTAGCGTCAAGATAGACTGTCCCAACCTTGTGGGGTTTATTACGTCCTTATGTGCGCTTACTAACGGCCATCTGTTGTTAGTGTTGAGAGGTTCATACTTTTGCTGTTAGTACGCTACTTAGAACGTTTAACTGCCTTGAAAAGAACTACTTAATAATTTTCAGTATCAATGGAAAATATTTTGAAGGAAAACCTCTGTTTATCCCTCAGTCCGTCCCTGTTGTTTTAAAATTAGGAGTGCATCAAGTATTTATTTAAAGGTGCTTAAAAACACCACTCAAATTTTAAAGGAATGGTTACATTCAAATTTAAAAAATAATAATGCTATACCTCAAATCGGCTTAATATTACTTGGTAGTTAATTATTAAGACGGAGAACAATTTTTCCACAAGTATGTTGTTAGGAAAGACATCAATACCTTCATACCCTACTTCGATAGTTCCGAAAGATCTGCCTGTAAGGGAGCCCAAGAGCCTGAAAGGGATTGTTCCTTGAATTGTAATTTCAGAGCGCCATTCCAGAAAATTTCTATGAACATGTCTTTTTTAATCCAGTTTTTCCCCGTAAATTAAGATACAAGTCTTTCAAATGTTGTGCAATAAGTGATATGCCCTTTACCAGCTTATACCTAATATAACGAGTTTTTTTTTCTTTTTTGCGCATATGCGCTTGTTATTGAAACTGGTCTAATAGACCAACCATCAATTTATCTTTAAACTCTTAAAACTAAATAAAACTTAAACTACAGTTCATCCACTGATGTCCTATATTTTAGTCTGACTTTGCTTCTTGAAGCAAAACTTGCACTCGTTACACTATCGCGCACTGTGCTCTGTTATTAACACGTTACACAGTATTTAGACTAGTCCAAATGGCTTAGTCCTCTTCAGTCTTTTTATGATGTTTTGGTTGTCGAGTAGTTGTAATGCCTCGACATTGACATGTTGATGTAGTCTGGCTTCGTGTTTAGTGGCGAATCTCTTGGTTTCGCTTGTCACGTCTGAAATCCCTAAATCACGATGTAGATCTTTGTTTCTGATGTACCATGGAGCATTTACCATATTCCGTAGTACTTTATTTTGGAACGTTTGGATTCTTTTGACATTGCTTTCTTTAGCACATCCCCATAATTGTATGCAATAGACCCATATTGGTTTTAAGACTTGATTGTATATAAGTATTTTGTTATTTATTGACAATTGTGAGTTGCGTCCCAGTAGCTAGTACAATTGTCGATACTGGAGTCCAAGTTCTATTCTCTTCATTTTTATATGCTCTTTCCACCGCAATTTCGTATCTAAGGTCATCCTAAGTATTTGGCTGTGTTTTCATATGGAACTATGATGCCATTTAAATTAACTGAAGGTGTATTTATAAACCTTTTGTTAGTAAAATTTACATGAACCGATTTTAATTCATTAAGCTTTGTTTTCCACTTTCTAGTCCACTTCGTCACTGGCTTCTTGAAGCTTATCAGTTGCTTCTTGTATGGTTGTTCCAGTAGCCATCAGCACTGTGTCTTCGGCAACAGTTACATTCTGCGGTTGTGGAAGATCGCTTGTATACAACAAGTAGAGGATGGGCCCCAATACGCTTCCTTGGGGCACACCAGCTCTAGCCTCCTTTAACTCTGAATATTCATTTTCTTGCTTAATGCGGAATGATCTGTCTGATATATAACTCGTGAGTAATTTAACGTAATGTTTTGGTAACATTCTTTTTAGTTTGTAGATCAATCCTTCGTGCCAAACTTTGTCAAAGGCTTGAGCCACATCTAGGAAAATCGTTTTATATATATATATATATATATATATATATATATATATATATATATATATATATATATATATATATATATATATATATAAAACGAGTTTTTGAAGTAATGAATCGACTTTTAGAAATGAAAATTTAATTAATGAGAATGGAATAAAAACTGAAGAAAACAATCCCCTTAATTACTTATTTTCTGAATCCATCTTGAATGAATTATCAAAAACTTTATACCATTAATAATTATGTCTACTTGATTTAATTGTTTTTCTTTTTTTTTTCAGGTAAGAATGAGAACTAGTTGAAAGAGAATAGGCAGCAGGGCATATTTAATTGGTAAGATAGTCGGCATTGAATTCAGTTACTGAATAAGTGTATTTTAAAACGCTAAGCGTTTTCTGTTCTTTTAATTTTTTAAATCATATCGAAAATCCATTTGGTATCAATATGTTCCTCTAGAACCGTATTTGCATTGTGGATCAAATTAAGTTAATCCTTTTCCTCAAAGCCTATATGTTTTCCACTTCTTAGTCCATCTCGACAGATTTTCGGATATTCTATAGACTGGACATTTCTCATTTCATTCACATTAAAGAGCCAAGTGATTGCTTTATAAAGTGATTAATTTAGAAAAGTACAGTTGCTACCCGAATTCGTAAATTACTTAAACATGTAGCGACTTCTCTGAATAAGAAAACACTGTAACGCTATGGGTGACTAGAGACGTAGCTAAGAGTATTTAGCAATTAATATTTTATTTAGCAATTCAAAGTAGTGAGCTTTGAATTGGTACTGGACTATGCATTGTTTACCAAAATTATCCAAAACAACGCCAAACACTTAATTGCCTTTTGTTCAAACGCCGCAAAAGACTTTCACGTTTAACGTTACGCTAGGATGACAAAAAACAATTATCGTTAAACTTTGAACTTTTTTCATTAAATAAATCTTTAAACTTCACAATCACTTCAACTTTTTAAAATTATTATTAATCTTGATAATTATTATTCCTTCATAATTCAAAGGGCTAGATTGCAGCACTAATTTTCTGATTACGTATCACGACATTAAATTAACCAAAATAATAAACGGGAAACTTCCAGATTAAATACGGTAATGCTAATTTCCAATTGAAGTTTTAAACCGTAGACATAACGATACCGTAAGGATACTAATCAACCGAACACAAAACTGAAATTTTGATAAAACTTCAATTTCTGGATTTATATCAAACCGACAACGGAGTAGGCCGGTCTGGCAAAGATCTACTCCACACTGAAAAATCATCATTCTGGAGCCGAAGATGTTAATATTTTTTTTAAATTTCAAAATGGGCGATTATATTTCAGAAGGTTCTAACCAATCACATGTTAGGCCTGACATCATTATAATCAGTAACAAAACTAAGTTTTCACTCATGTTTTATCAAAAGATTTCGTTTAAAAGACAGCGTTGATCAGAATGAAACTGTAATGTTGCTTCATAGAATAGTTTCGAAAGCAATATATTCTTTTGTGAACATTTAATATCGAAAAGGTTTGGCTCAAGATAATTTGCTTGAAAACGGATCGTACATTGTTGTATAGTTTTGAAACATTTATTAGCATGCTTCAAAGAAAAATGATTTTCATTTAAGATAACTTTATTGTCGTTGAAGTGGTCTGAATACGTGACCAAAAGAGGATCTTGATACATGATACATCATTTTTACACAAACAATTACTATTATCTTAATCTATAACTTGAAATAAATATTTTATTTAGCTATTAGGTACATAAATAGACTAAAATTATCTGCAATTTAGACTTGACTGTAATAACAGTCGGAAATCTTTTGCCTTTCATGAAGTAACCGAATTTAATATTAAAACGAAGCGAATTAAATATTCGTAGTAATGACCCCGTTACAACTGACAAAGGATTTTCGAAGGCATATAGCAACTTCAAGAGACACATGTGAAGGTTACAGCGTGAGAGATTCAACTACACGTGATAAGGTCGCTCGTATCAAGAGTAGGTTTATTTCTTGCCTGTGGGCTAAATACAAATGCCAATACTCCGAAAATGTGTCGACAACGCCTATCTTCGGCGGCATAGCATACGTGATGCAAATAGTATTCATGTAGATTGTTTATTTGTTTTATACTGGACGTGTGTAGCTTTGACTGTTAGAAAATTATTATATTAGTCCGAAAGCGCATATATTGGTATAAAATAACCGAATACTTTAGTTTGAATTATTCCATCCATGACAATACAATTTTGACATTTTAGGTCATTTTTTATCAAATTCTTGCCTTATTTTCTTAAATAGTTGTAAAAGTACGGCTGATTAGTAGTTCTAATAAGTTAACAAATAATTACTTTTTGCAACGACTCTAGGTTCATGTCTTTATATAACTGTAAGTTATACTAATGGCTAATTCGGTAGTTATCGTGAGAATTTCAATGTAAAACAATTATTAAAAACTGTTTAGTTTGTAATTTATTCGAAGAGCGGAAAAATACGCTTTTAAATAGGATCATTTAAAAAGGCTTCACTTTGATTTGTCCCACCGTGTGCATCTCTCTAAATTCAAACATTCTTTTTGATAACACATCCAAATATATTAGAAATTCGGTACGATCTATAGTAGACATGGATATCGTAGAGCAGTAGTTTAGTAGACTATTCGTTTAGGGGAAGTGCTAGCTTAGCATCTCAGTCGCTACGCCTCCCTGAATGCACCCATTTTAGTCGCCTCTATATTCTAAGTATTCGAATATATGGGAAATGGTTAGAGATAGTGGGTCATTCCTTCAGACATTTCTATTCTACTATTTGACGATACATACAAATAAATCAACAAAATTCGTAAAAAACACTTACATACACAAACTTCTGAATTTATAAACAAACTTTCGTTAGTAGGTATTCCGCCTCTTGAGATACCTCCCACTTTTTTTTTGGCCACGCCCCTTTCCCCTTCTCCCTTCTGTTAGCTCCTCCCCTTGCTTCTGATTGGTCGACGCCATTTTGAATCGCCATTTTGAAACGCCATTTTGGATCGCCATTTTGAATAGCCATTTTGAATCGCCATTTTGAATAGCCATTTTGAAATGTCATTTTGAATCTGTCAATTTTGAATGTCATTTACATATCCGCCATTTTGTATCTATCATTTTCAATTTGTCATCTTAGATTTCCCGCCCTTGGATTTGAATTTTTAGTACTGCTACTGCCATCTATCGGCGACGTCATGTCATCGGTATAGTAGATTCCTCTCTCTCGCTCTCGCTTGGTTCAGGCCCTCTCTCTCGCTCTCGCTTGGCTCTGACCCTCTCTCTCGCTCTTGCTCTGGCCCTCTCTCTCGCTCTCGCTTGGTTCAGGCCCTCTCTCTCTCTCTCTCTCTCGCTTGGCTCTGACCCTCTCTCTCGCTCTTGCTCTGGCCCTCTCTCTCGCTTTCGCTCTGACCCTCTTTCTCGCTCTTGCTCTGGCCCTCTCTCTCGCTCTCGCTTGGTTCAGGCCCTCTCTCTCGCTCTCGCTTGGCTCTGGCCCTCTCTCTCGCTCGGCTTTCGCTCTGGCTCTCTCTCTCTTTCTCTCTCTCGCATTCTCTCTCCCTCTCTCTCCAACTTGTCATCATTTCCCGCTGAAAGATTTGAATTCCTAGCGCTGCTAATGCCATCTATCGGTAACGTCCTGTGATCGGTATAGTAGATTTCTATATACCTGTAGATAGGCAACCTGCTACACTTTTTTATAAAAATCAATGGATCCAACGAGTTTCGAACCAGAGTTCGTAAAGTACGTCTGTTTACAAGTCCATAGCTTAACCCCGAGACCACGGAGCTTGTCTTTTAAATTACTGCATACGAGTTATTTATAAAAATGCTTTCACGTATATTTGATTAAATCCAATTTATTTAAAAATAATTCCCGGAAAATATTGATAAATATTGTACATTAAGAATAATAATAGGAAAAATGCTTTTTGAATCCTAAAGATTTATTTAAATAAAACTTAAAAAATAAAATAAAATTTTAATACTGACGCTCGGTTAAATATGTTTTCTAAGATTATCCGAATGTGCTAATATTAGTACTACATGAGGCCCGTAACATCAGTCGATCCGCGGCTTTTTATATCAGTACAAAATAATTAGATATAGTTATATTTACTATCTATTCTTTTAAACAGCAGTTATACTTTCCATGATTACTTTATAGTCGGGTATGTAGTACCATTATTATCCTACATTAACTTATATGAAAAATGAGATCGGTAAGGTAAAAACATGACGTCTTGATTGTAAAATTTATTTTCTGTAACGATGATTTCACCATTGCTAATGAATTTCCAATTAGCGGGTGTAGAAAGTTAAAATTCAAACATGAAAGACTATTGGTTTAATCGAAATATTTTAAAAGTTGCTGACGGAAAATTATTACTTAATAACAACCGTAAATTCTGAGTAAATCTGTTTGGATATTTCCTGAAGCCTAAATCAATTTTGTTTGTATTAAAATCTAGAAATTTCAGAAAAACGGATTTAAAATAAATTGTATGTAGTTATACATTGTGAAATAAAAAATGCAAGAATAAAATACGTACACGGATTAAACTAAACTATATATATTAAGAAATATTAATTACGGCTTTATAGGATCTTACAGGAAAAAGATTACAGTCAATCAAGATCACAACACATATCATTAACTAGATATAAATAAATAGATTATATATTGAAGGTAAAGACATGAGGATATCCATCGTTTGACTAATGTCTATTTATTAAAACAAATAAGTTATGAAATGAAGCAGGGAGTCTATTCAATGAACATTGCCTAATACTTTTATGATTTTTCTAGCCTATAGATCAGCAGTTAGAAACACGGGCCTGCTAAATGCCTGCAATTCACCTACCCTATCAATATGTTGTACAATTTTAGATATGTAATGTATACGTTTTGTTTCTTACTTAAGTCTATTTTGTTTGTATGTTTGTAATATTTAGACATTTACGAAAATTAAATCAAGCTGAACAGCAGATTACTATTTTAAATTTAATAGATCATACGAATTATCTTACCCTGTTCTGAATGACTGCTTTGTATAAATTGTGCATTGTTTGTAAATGCTCTCTGAACTAAAATATTCATATATGAGAGAAATGTTATATAAGTCAATACAGCCCTATAACTATCATTTATTGAGCTATACAAAGAGATTTATATCTACGCTAAACTAAAGATTAATAGAAGTATTGCATTCCTGATATCATAACATAACGATAAAACACATGATTATTCTTAGACTAAGGTCTAATTTAGGTAGCCAAATTGTAGGTAATCGAATTGTAGGTACATACCATGATGTGATATCATACAATTATATTCTAGTAAGAATTGTAATAAAGTCACTGCTATAAATAACAACATTCTTTATCACGATCATCTATCATTATCATAATCATCTAATGTCATGCAGAGTCAGCAGCTAGCTCCTAAGTTCGTATATGCGAGAATCGGTATTATATAACACAAACATCAGTCTACATTCATTGCTCTAATATTGATAGGAACTTTCTAGAATCTATAAAGTTGTACTACATATATTCAACTAATTTGAATATACGATAACTGATACTCATTATACTTCTATGCACACAATCGAGGTATCAGTACACTCCAACCGCGTGATCAAGATTGTAGTATTCAAATCAAGCATCACTAAACGTATTCTTCATATATGAAATCATAAAATTCGAGTCTAACTACTGACGAGGTGAAATAATAGTTGCAATCGGTTTATGCCCATACCAGGCTCCCTATGATTATTATAAATGTCTTAACAGAATAAAAAGGGTGAAATGAATAATAACTTATAGGATTTAATCAAACTAGAAGAATATCGATATATCCTACGTTGAGAAAATAATTATACTATGTAAGCATCGATACGCTACATATGATTGCGAGCCTGAGTATAAGCATAAACCCTATACTACAGATGTTTATCCTTTTTCATTATATCTACTACAGACGAGGTGAATGAATAGGTACATTTAACATGCGTATGCTACAATTATCTAATTTTATAGTTTTCTAGACGTAATGTAATTTTGAACAGATTTTAACCTTTTTCGTTATATCTACTATCCCTGTAAGCGATTTCTACATATGTCTTCTTACTGTGTATAATTTTGCACCATGTAGATATTCGTCGTATCTATAGTAAACTCATATTTTAACGTTGTTTTACAATATATCATCCATTTTCAATGGTTTCGAAATACGCAGATATGTAATAATATACTATATACTTTTGTAGGATATTAACTCGTATAATTAATACTAATTTGTAATTATTTTCGATACCTTCGAAATATAAGTCTATAACATATGTCATATGTTTTGTAATACGTCTTTATAGCGTTGAAACTCTACGTGATTTCCTCTTACAATATCTATAGTTATGAGAACCTTGAAGTCTTAACCTGGAGAAATAAAACAGGTAAATATTTTACTTTTTTATTGAAACTAGTTAACTTATATTCTAACATACATATTTGAAACTAGACAACTTATATTCTAACATACAAATATACAACAACAAAATAGAAAAGTATACTTGAGGGTAACATTTTGTATAACCATTATCTTTTATTCTTCTTTAAGCTCAGAAATAATTGAAATAATCTCATCCTAGTTTTCTAAACTACTGCTACCCCTCTGTTTTAAGGTATACAGTAGACGAAGCCTGTCGACAACTTGATTCCAATACTGCCCTACCCTATCATTATGTCGTACAATGTATACATTTAATATTATTATTAAAATTTTATAAATAAAACGATAAAACAAGTTTATAACCTTTCATTTATTTTTATGTTAAAGATATACGGTAGCAAGATCTAAAATGCCTAGACATTCGAATTTTGAACAGATTGATAACATGTTTTCTCATTTAATCATAACTAGGGTCAAGTTGAATAACAAAATAAAGTACATAAAAGTTAACAGGTTCAAATAGAAATTCATTTTGCTACTTTTATATGTGCTAAGTAAATTAATAAACAGATATTTCCAAAATTTTATGTATTCTTCAGAGAACAGGGTATAATTTTTAAAACACACTGTAGAAAACATATCAGCAGAGAAAGGTATTTAAAAATTCCTAACATGGATAGCTTTATCTGTTTTAGAATATTCAAAGGCAGTATATGACAATAAATTATCGTGAGACTACTGATCTATACAAAACGCCTTATATAAAATTAGAGATAAAAAACTAAACCTATGACATATGGTGAAAATGCAAATATTCAACAATTCTAACCCCAGTTTTTCTACTTTTCTAGACGTAATGTAATTTTGAACTGATTTTTAACCTTTTTCGTTATATCTACTACCCTTGTAAACGATTTCTACATATGTCTTCTTACCGTGTATAATTTTGCCCCATGTAGATATTCGTCGTATTCCTGTATATTACCTATAAATTTTACTTTAACAATACATGTAGTCAGGTTTGGCGTAAATAACAATTACGGATATCAAAGCCATACTAACTGAACGCTAACATAATATGCTCTACAGGTCAAACTCAATTAATTAACCCTGGGGCTATACATCCTTAGGCTAGAAACAGTCTTGAAACAAACAATGGCTGAGTCCACCCTGTTAGACAAGAAATCAGAGTATGGGCGTGATAAATAAAACATATAAAGTTATTTTACAAACATTTATTTAGTATACATAACATAATACAAGAATATAGATCATAAGTTGTTTTCTATGACGACTGTTGTAGTTCTACGGGTCTCTGAGTCGTCGTATGCCCTCGCAGCAATACTAATACGTATAAAGTCCGACGACTGACTCATTGGAACTGTACCGGTAGCCCTTTCCTTGTTCAACTCTTCGTTACTATCACAGTTGGTAAACGAGGAATCACATTCATCAATACCCAAATGCATGGCGGAAGTCATATCTTCTTCTTCTTCTTCTGTCTCAACGATATCAGTAGGTCCATTTGCTTCCTTTACCAGAGCTGTCTTTACAACATTTGCGTTATTATGTACGTTTTTTAAATGCCTTTTATAGCTGTCGATGCGTGAAAGATATTTGAAGCAATTAGAACACCGGACTTTGATTGGTTCGTGAACGCTTTTCGTATGTCTTTTTAAGTTGTCAGAGCGTGAAAAAGTTTTGACACAGCTAGAACAGCAGATTCTGTTTGAATCGGGTATGGTTTTTACGTGTCTCTTGCAGGTGAATGGCCTCGCGAAAGACTTGAAGCAAACCGGACACTGTATTTTGCAATCCTGTCGACCAGAGCCATTCTTCTTCTTACGCTGCTCCATCTCGACTAATGAAGGAACAGGAACACTATCCGTCTATTTATACTGATCGACCAGAGCAATCGGTTGTTCTATCCTACGTTGAGAAAATAATTATACTATGTAAGCTTAGATACGCTACATATGATTGCGAGCCTGAGTATAAGCATAAACCCTATACTACAGATTTTTATCCTTTTTCATTATATATACTACAGACGAGGTGAAGAATAGGTACATTTAACATGCGTATGCTACAATTATCTAATTTCTAGTTTTCTAGACGTAATGTAATTTTGAACAGATTTCAACCCTTTTCGTTATATCTACTACCCTTGTAAGCGATTTCTACATATACGTTCTTATTGTTTATACACCATATATATATTCGTAGCATCTAAAGTAAACTCTTATTTAAACGTTATTTTACAATATATCATACATTTCAGCAACTCGTATGATTATCCGTCTCTATCGTAGCCCAGTATGTAAGGACATTATGTTAAATACTATCTCATACATGTAAATAAACATTTCTTTAAAGAGTTTGTTAGGTCACCTAATCTGTTATAATATTACTATGATATTAGATCTCGTCGATTACAGTTTTACCATTAGGACATACTTAGTAGGTTATATGCGCTAAGTAAAATAATAAACAGATATTTCGAAAATTTTATGCATTCTTGAGAGAACGGGGTATAATATTTAAAAACACACTGTAGAAAACATATCAGCAGAAAAAGGGAATACATAAATACAGTATGTTTTGTATGATGAGTTGTCGTCAGTTTAAAAGAAATAAGTTCGTCGCCATATTTAAACGTTATTTTACAATACATCATACATTTTCAATAGCTTCGAAATACGCAGATATGTAATAATATACTATATACTCTTGTAGGTTATTCAACGTATCTATAGTAAACTCTTATGATTAATAATAATCTGTAACTTTATTGCTTTTTATTACATCACAGGTTAGAGCATACGAATATAATTTAGGTTAGATTAGGTTAGAGCCTACGAATACATTTTTAGGGCAGAACGTAGGGAGCAGAGTAAGTACAAAACAACATACTTTCATACAACAACGTTTATTGATACGAGTAGTTTCGACGCTACTTAAAACATAATACATAACTTATATATATATATATTATCTATTAAAATAGTACATTTCGTATACACTAATAATGGTACTACATACCCGACTATAAAGTAAACATGGTAAGTATAACAGCCGTTTAAAAGAATAGATAGTAAATATAACTATATCTAATTATTTTATAAAATACTATGTTAACTAAGAGGTTATATACAGAATATATACGCCTGTATTCGACCTCTAGAGGGTTCATAAGACTAGACTAGACCAGATCAGACTAGACCGGACCAGACCAGACTAGACCAGACCAGACCAGACCAGACCAGACCAGACCAGACCAGACCAGACCAGACCAGACCAGACCAGACCAGACCAGACCAGACCAGATAGACTAGACTAGACTATTGATGATAGACAGTAAAATCATGAACAATTATACCACCTGTAATATAATAGAGCTTACTTGATATTTTAAAATTAGTGGCTGAATCTAATTATTACAGTAATTCAATTGTAGAAACTAAAGATGTAATCTTTAAAACATCTAAAGTTAGAAGTTTTTAGTAGTCAGGTTAGATTAATAGAGGGTGTTATAATCAAATCCTTTTTAGAAACTATTTGTTTTGTAAGATTGGCGCCGTAAGGAAAAACAACATAGCTGTAGTCTTGATTTTGAAATTGAGATAGCTCGGAACAAAAGTTTACAAATACAAGGTTTAGAAGTTTATTTCAAAATTCTGTGATAAAAAACATTAATTCTTCTTTACTTTAAAACCCAAAATTGCATGATAAATCAATATAATATTAATATAAATGATTAAATTAAATGAAGCAATCTAGGTTAGACCCCCAAAAATTATATTAAGGTTATAGATTTTAGACTCCGGTTGTTGCAAAGATTCAAGAATCTCTATTAAGATTAGTTCATAAAATATTTATTAGGTTAGACCATTGTAGCTACTTACAAAATCTTCATTAACATTCGAAAAACTTACATATGATATTAGTTGGGTTACAGTCTACGAATATATTTTAGGTTAGATTTAGGTCGCGCGACCTAAATCTAACCGCGACCTAATTTCTTTTTTAAAGTCTTGTAAATAGAAAATACTAAAACCTTTACAAATTAAAAATTGACGCTCAGCACGGGAAAACCATAACCAAGTGGTCCCGCACCGGTTGCTCGACCATCTCAGAACAGGATAATTTTTGGTGTGTTATCACATCTATGTATTGGTAGCTCGAAGCCACTATTAATTTATTTTTATTCCTTTGGTTTAAATACGGCAGCGATATTTGTTTCGTGGTGCACGACGTTTCTTGCACTTTTCTATGTAAACGAAGACCTTGATATCTCAAGAACAGTTGACCATAGAAAGTCGAGGTAAACACCATTGCATTGTTCACATTTCGAACTACATTTGTTGTTCTAAACATAAATTTTGTAAGATGCTTCCTTATGAGCGCAAATTAATTCTGTTTAACGCTTTTTTTGCAGAATTTCGTCTTTTTATAGTGTCATATTTCCAGACAATGGTGAAGTATCAGCACTCATTCTTTTTAAAAAATACACAGTTAATTTTATGTTCAAAATATTTCAAATCTGAAACTACACTATTTTGGTATTTATGGGCTTTTGAAATTCTCGTTTTCTTCATTTTTGAGAAACTTTGGACCTCAACATCTCTTATGGTCATAGATGGGTTTTTTTTATATTACGTGCATATGAAGCAGCATATGATGGCAAACTGTGGTAAAAATCTTAACTTTCTTATTATCGTGAAGACAGAGTTATACTCAGTTGAAAACTGTAAATGTATACCATTTCCATTAGTATTACTGAGTAAATGTACTTTATTCTGGTGTTAATATTGTTTTGGGAAAGTAAAATTATTATTACTATTATTATATATAGTTATATGCTATTGATAAAAGTCCTTGCAATGATAACTAAAGTTATTAATATAAGAAGGGTGTTTTTCTTTGTATTTTCTTCCGTGGCTCATTTCCCTCTTAATCCGTGTAAATTGAATAACAGCTAACATCAGCATAACTCTGTTCTCAAGCTAATATCAAAGTTACCATTTTCACCATAGTTTACCATCATATACTGCTTCATATCCACATAATATAAAAAAAAATCCATTTATGCCCATCAAAGATATTGAAGTCCAAAGTTGCTCAAAAATGAAGAAAACGAGAATCTCAAAAGCCCATATATACCAAAATAGTGAAGTTTCAGATTTGAAATATTTTAAACATAAACTAGCCTTAACTGTGTACTTTAATTAAAAATAATGAGCGCTGATACTTCGCCATTGTCTGCAAATATGACACTCTAAAAAGCCGAAATTTTACAAAAAAAGCACGAAACTTCGGACTTAATTTGCGCCCATAAGGAAGAATCATAAAATTTACGTTTAGAACAACAAATGTAGTTCGAAATGTGAACAATGCAATGGTTTTTACCGCGACTTTCTACGACCAACAGTTCTTGAGATATCAAGATTTTCGTTTACATAGAAAACTGCAAGAAACGTTGTGCACTACGAAACAAATATGGCTTCCGTATTTAAACCAAAAGGATTTTTATTTTAATTAATAATTAATAGTGGCTTCGAACAGAACATATTTGTAACGGGTTAACACTTGGGCGGTGTTAATGTTACACTTATTATTAATTCTTTTAGACGGAATAAAACACAGTTTTATATCTAAGAATTATTTATAGCGGTTTAACACTGTGGTTGAGGTGTTAGGACTACTTATTATTAATTCTTGTAGAAGGATAATAAAACACAAGTTTTCTTCTATGAATTATTTATTTGAATACATAGATGTGATAACACACCAAAAATTATCCTGTTCTGAGATGGTCGAGCAACCGGTGCGTGACCATTTGGTTATGGTTTTAGGTTATTCGGGTTTCACCACATTTCCCGTTCTAAGCGTCAATTTCTAATTTGTAAAGGTTTTAGTATTTTATATTTACAAGACTTTAAAAAAGAAATTATTCAAATCGAAGTAGTTTGGACCGGTTCCGAGATAAAAACGTAAGGTTACTCCACTATTTGAAGTAATAATAATTCGTAATTAATAGGATTCGTAATGTATTGGAAAGTCAGAACATGAAATGTCTAATAACTAATACTTTTCTAATAGAGTTAATCCATTTACCATAGATTCAGTCTTTAAGATTCAAACAAGGAAAGAATGATCAAATTGAAAACGTAGTGAGGAAATGCCCAAACATAATATCCGTTTCTAATATTACGTAAATTCCAAAAATAGAAATTTTATACAAATGCATTTGAAGTTATCTTAACTCTATTTTGCTGCAGGGATAGTAACAACAGTAAACAAACGGAATTCCTGTTCCCAGTTTATGCAGACAACTCTGTAGCTTCAAAACAAAACTTTATACTATTTGTTTATTTTTACTTTTATGTTACTGTTTCTGACATTTTAAAAGCCAACACAGTTTCTGACAGTGGCTACATTTACAGCAAAGCAATTCCTAGGAACCATTTTTCGCCATTTTATGGAATGTCTGGAAAGCATGGAAAGGTTAAAGAAGATAATTCCTCGTGATAAATATGTAGTACTAGATGTACTTTGCGAGTAAAAGGTTCTGAGCATTGTAAATTCTAATGCTTCAGAAAGTTTGTAGAAGGTGTCTTTTAAATTTCTCTTTGTGTGGTTTTACAAGTGACCTCTTCGTGTGTTGTCTCGATTAAGCTTATCTATGTACCTCGATAGTAGAGCAGGAATACACATTACTTAAAGTTTTATATGTTTTGGTAGATCGTTTGTACTCTCAGAAGAGCAGTTTCAGGAGCGTTATTAGGAACTGTTTAAAAATTTGTATTGCTTTTAATTTTTAATATTATGGATTATGTGTATGAAGCTACCGAATTATTAGAAATGAAGGTCGTTTTTACAA
Organism: Agrypnus murinus; assembly: GCA_929113105.1. Lineage (NCBI taxonomy): Eukaryota > Metazoa > Arthropoda > Insecta > Coleoptera > Elateridae > Agrypnus > Agrypnus murinus. The sequence continues at coordinate 80,508,524 of OV816028.1, read as the reverse complement.
TTTATCCAGTAGGTATGTTATGGAAATAACCTTAAAGCGACCAAAATAAAATAAGTAAGAAGTAAAGCACGGAGCAAATACTATTCAACAAGTACATAATAAATGTTTAAAAAATAAAATTTTTTTTGCTTGCTTCTCATTTTTAATGTAATGTTGGTAAAATGGGCGTACTTAAAATTTAAAATGCGATTTTCTCGAAAACTAGCAGGAAGTGACTACATGTTGTGGAAAATATGTTCTAAATCATTACAGCTACCCCCCCATTAGGAAGTTTCTAGTTATATTAGTTACACCCTGATAAAGATTATACTGATTAAGAGACAAAATCTAGAGTTGACTATTGACACAGGTTCGTTGCAGGACTAATCCGATTTCAGACTTTAAATGTCTAAGGTCAACTGCCTATCACCAGGTAGTTGTTACTAAGTTTTTACTTTTGGCAGTTGACATGTTACTCTATTATGTGCATATACTTGGAACACCTTGGAACACCAAAACGAAGCTCTGTCAGGGTAACACCAGGCCTAAAGCTGGGAGATGGGAATGGTAAAACCATTCAAAGCCAAGTCCCGCCACATCTGATGTTGGATTTGATCGGGAAGTGAACTCCCACGTATGGGACACGAGACTTAATGCTGCGTGAGGGATCCCTTAGGATAGACCCCGACGGGTGAGCACGTTTATAGTTCCGGTACTAGCCTGGAGGCTAGTAGAGACCTTGCTCTGACCAGTGAGTAACTAGTAGCATTTGCTATGCAAATGCGCGCCGATTGGGTGTATTTCAATTACTTCCTCTTGGAAGGAACGTGGGGATTACGTTATTACAGGTGCCCCACATAAATAAATTATTCGGATCTGTTTATCAAACCAGAACAAGGGGAAATTACTATGCCCAAATTGGCAAGCTCCAAAAAAATCCCGATATCTGTGTAGTTACGTAGGCTTGACAAAGATGACACTATTTAAAATATACAATCCAAACTTTATCGAAAGAGTAATATTAATTAGGCTGGTATACAGGGTAGTACCATAAAAGGTAATGAGAAAACCTGTCCGTTACAAGATACATAAAAACGGAAGTCGAGCCGGAAATAAATAATAAAGTGGAAGTATAAAGCAGCTCTTTTGTAAGGAAAAAAGAAATGATATAGAAAACAAAGATTTCTTTCTTCAAACCCATTTTCAAACTCATATTAACATATGGAAGTGAAATGTGGACTCTAAAAGATCAAATGACAAGCAGAATACAGGCAATATAGATGAGGTACCTATCAGCCGTAATAGGGATAATGAGAAAAAATAGAATAAGAAATGGCAGAGTAAGAGAAGTTCTAGAAATAGAACCTATATTGGAAATCATTAAAAGGCAACAATTAAAATGGTTTGAACACCTAGCAAGAATGGTGGATGAAAGAACAACCAAGATAGTATGGCAAGTAAGATTATATCAAATAAGAAAACAACTGACCAAGGAAAACATGGGATAAGGCAATAACGGATAATTTAAGAGAAAAAGGTTTAACATTGAACGGCGGAAAAAAGTCTAGCAAGCAATAAGAAAGAGTTGGTCAACAGAATCCATAACTAAGTGCAATTTAAGATTTAAATGAAACGTTTATTTTTTTCTTCAAAATATTGAGTTAAAGTATATTAAGTATACATATATGAATTCAATGTAGAATTTTATGATAAGAATAAGTCAAAGGGGATGAGTCCGAGTGGGTGATAGGTCGGGGGGTGGGGTAAGCCGGGAGAGGGAGAGTAAGTTGAGGAAGAGATATGTCGAAGGGGCAAGATGGAAAAAGCAGTAAGACGGGGTAACTAAAGAAGGAAGATGGGATAAGTCGTGATTGATGATGGAGGGGTAAATAACGCGTTCAAAAGTTCGTCTGAGAATGGTAAGCTTAGTATTTGCAACTGGTTTTGTTCGATTGCGTTTATTTAATAAATGTTACTATTAAATAGTCACTCTTGGAAACCCGAAAGATTGTAATCACACAACGAAGTTGTTAAGGAAACCCTTCGATACATTAGCCTTTTGATCGTCATGTCTTGACGAGGTTTCCTTAGTAATATATAAATGCAGACCAAATACGAATGCAAAACGATGACAAAAAACACAACTTGCTTATCTTAAGAAAAAATTTATATGATGCTCCGGCTAGATAATTGTATTATAGTGAGTAACACAATCCCACTATATCGAGACTATCCCAGGTTTGAGTCGCTGATGTAGAATATTCTTATATTTAATATTAAGCTGATTATTAACAAATAAGATTAGAAAAATAATAAAATACAAAATACAGAACACAAGCTTTTATTTATTTTTTTAACAACATAATTACCACATATCGTAATTCATCTAAGAAAGAGAGATATTATGGCATACTTGCCAAGTCTTAAAATATAGTAAGTTTTTTGTAAAGTTGGTGTTAAAAATTTTTATTTCCATTTGCTCACTTATGAAAAGCCAATCCCTAACCGAAGTTTTACCAACGCCGCACACTGGGACCAAGTGCACCTTTTGGTGGTCAAAAGTATTTTCTTTGCTTATTTTGCTTTTTAAGATTTTTGTTATCATGTATGGCCACATACACCGTAATAGAAGCAAAAAATAGAAAAAGTATATAAATTTTACATTGCCACAGAAAAGGTAATATTACTGCTAGCGATTCATTTTTAAATTCTGCAACGATTAACTATTCCTGTGTAAAAAAGGAACAAATAATTTTCTTGAAGTATTAGTATACGTAGTAATACGATAAGTTTTTAAATAAAAAGGCTTAAACATACTACTTAATGTACCGTAGACACTTTATATTGGAAATTTAATTAACATTAACTGAAATGGTAATTACAAAAAGAAGCACAAAAATGCTCAATAGTTTTTTACTTGTAAAGTAGTAAAAAGTTATATAGAATAATTCTAAGCAAGATTTATATTTTGGACTACAATGGACGATAACTATAGCTCAACGATACTAAAAAGCTTTTATAGTTTTACAGAAATTCGAAGTATTTCCTTTTAAATTTTAAAGAAAACCTAAGTTTTTAAGACAATAATAAGTAATTTGATTTCTACTTATGTCTTGTAATAGAATCCATACTAAAAAACACCCCTATATGAACTTTAAAACACTTATTGACAATACCTAAATAATAAGTGATAGGCAATGACTACACAACCGCATTTGGTAACGTTGAGATTCGAAATAAGAAAAAATACGCATCTGTTGTTTTATGAGCTTTTCTTATGTAGGTTCAGTTAGCCTGATGATCCCTTTTAAAAAGTGCATGCCGAAAATAAAATATTATACAACTTTTAAAAAATACTTTTGACCAGCAAAATGGGTAAAAAACCCCAGTATTATTAGTGTTTTAAAATACTCGAGCATTAATTTTTGGAGAATATTCCCGGAGCACAAACGAGAAAAAACGAAGATATACCCAAAATAAGAATAATTTTAAGTTCTTGAAATATTCGCAAAACGCTGAAAATGCTTGAATGTTCTCCAATTTTCCTCTTCTATTTCTTTTATAATGTTAGTTATAGTTAATTTGACTATTGGAAGCTAATGTTTTGAAAAGTAATGTAATAATAAAAAATTAAAAAATATTAAACTTATTATATTTAGCGTTTACTGTCTCGTTTTTGATAATGACACAAAGTGTCGAAACAATATTGTCAGGTTAAGATACTAATAAAACTTGTGAAACTTTAATTAATCTTTGTATTTATATTATATTTCATTATTATATTTAGATTAGAAAAGCTCGGGTATACAGCTTTACGCCCACCTGGCACAACGCCACCGTGTACACTTCGCCGACCGATGGATACTACGCCGAACCTTAAAATAAATTTTGCTGCTGGACATTTTGCTGTTCGTGGACAATACGCCGACAGAAATCGGTAGACACTTTGCCGACCGTGGGCACTAACCTAACCTAACCTAACGTATAGTCATATTGTAGAAAACCTCACAGACCTCATATGTGTAAAAACCATATCAGAATCGATCAACAGGTTAATTTTTTGTTTTAGCTTGGGAAATTTACGTTAACATCCCCATAAGAATTGTAACTATGGACGGTTCGTAAGGGTCGGCGTAGCGTCTACGTTCGGCAAAGTGTCCACTGCTTGTGGTCGGCGCAGTATCCACAGTGAGCAAAGTGTCCACCGCTTGTGGCGGACAAAATGTCTTTAGTAAAATTTATTTTAAGGGTCGCGTAGTGTCCACGATCGTCGTTGCATCCGGTTAGTGTTTCACTAGTGTTCTTGTCTCGATCTTGTCTCGATTTCGATGGATTTCTCGTAATACACTTATACTACGTAATATCTGATTATGTTAAAGAGCTTATTTTTCTGCAATCACTGTACATAATAAATTAATAATTACTAAATATAGTAAATCATTTTAAACTTAAATGCAAAACAAATAACAAATTTATATAAATAGATAACCTTTTCATTTATTATTGTTTTGTAACTCGAAGAAAATTATTTAAATTTGAAAATTATGTATGCTACAAAACTAACTTCTATTAGAATCAAAAATTGTAGGTATCTAAATTAAATAAATTTTTATTAAAAAACTCACTATTCGTTGTTATATTTGCGCCACATGAATTCCATCTCTAATCAGTTTCGAGTTGCTTGACAAACTCTTGTTTATTTTCCCATCTCTATTCAAAATCATACTGTCAAAAATTATTCTGATATATGAATCGATCCACGATGAAACTGACCGATTCAAATACAATTTCCAAACCAATTAAACCAAATTATTGTTGTATTATTACTAAGCAATCTCCTCTTCATTAGCCAGGTAAATATAAACTTCAATATTTCCTTATTATCATTGACAAGTTAAATAAGATTTATTAATTTTTATTATTACAATCATTATTGTTAATTGTTTAATCAAAACAATATTTAATTTTATGAACAACTTTATACATAAAAAAACGCTTCAACAAAATTATTATATTTGACGTTCCGCGTATTTTTATTACAAAATTCAAATCTAACCTTACAAATTTCAATATTAGAAGCAGCTAGAAACGCACCTTGTTTTTTGATATTATATTGATACTTATTCGTTAAAAAATGGATTTATTTTTATACTTTTTTAGAAAACAAATGACTTTTTTGAAAACACTCTAAAAAACAAAATAATCTTCACATTCCAAAATTTACACAACCCAATTATTAGTTATACATTTTCATTAGCGTAAAAACTAATTAGATAATCTTATAGAAAATAAAATTCTGAATTTAATGATATACAACATTTAGGTTAAAAGTAGAGTTACGCTTTTAATTTTAATATCGACGACACAATATTTCCTTAATGTTAAAAACTACCTTAATCTCATAAATACACCTTTTTACACATTCCTTTCTCCACAAATCTAAACATTAAATTATTACTAATATTATCTGAATGTTCTCAGATGCCGAAAACTTTGATTTACAAGCCGAATTACATAATTCAAATGAACGTTAGAAAAGCGCAGCTTGTGAAATATGTTTTTATATGATTCTTTTAACAAGATTCAACCTTTACCCTAATAAGTGTATCCATTCTGTGGATACAATCTTACTCTACTTATTTGTACTAAAACAATTAAGCAATTAAGTTTTAGAATTTTGAAATTCAATAAGACTGCAAATTAAACATATCTTGTTAACATGAATTTTATGTTTTAACAATATTTCAACAAGATAAGTTGCTATACATTCGCATACACCTTCAATACAACATATTTTGTCTGTTCCAGATGTTTTCTAACATTAAAAATGAACTAAACTTTAATAAATTAAAAAATGCATAAACGATCGCCAAATCATTAAGTTATGAGAAAAATTATCGCTTTTCTATGAAACACAGCATTTCCGCATATCCTTTATCTGTTTAAATGGTTCTACAGTGAATGCTAGTCTTAATTAACTAAATTTATTTTCATAAAGAAAATCTTTTAAAATTTAATTTTTGAAAGTGAGGTTATGCTACCATTAAATCGGGTAGTTGTAGAATTGCATAATATCTGCCTATTAAATATTAGCGTGAGAGTAAATTCTCCTTAGCATGATCAAATATCATGACAATACGTTTACATACAACTATACATATACTATTGATGACTGATATTATGATAAATAGGTATTATGGTATTATTAGTGATAGCGCCAGTATGGTTACATATCGGTTGATATTAATAAAAGCACGAATGTGCTTATTTTTAAGCAAAGCCTACTTCTCAACTGTTTACTGCCCTTTTATCAGTGCAGTTGGAAAGTGGCTCATCCAAAGATTGAAAGATTAGACTCTTTGCTTTTGTATACAAAAATATTTTAATTTTATAAAAAACAGTGTTACTGTAGTTTTAGTTTATAAAATTAAAAATTTGGTTTATAATTAACTAGTTACGCCGCAGGAACGTAGCCAGAATTTTCTTTTGGGCGGGGGGGGGGTTAACATATTAAATCAAATAAAATTACAAAAAAACTTTTTTATACAATAGAATAAACTTTAAAGTGAGAAAATTCGAAGTCGCATATATGCTTTGGGGGGGGGGGCTTCAGCACCACTAGCCCCCCTAGCTACGTGCCTGAGTTACGTGAATATGTACATCACTAGAAATCAAGATTTTAGGTATTTCTTGCGTTGATTTCAACTGTGTTTGTTTTTTCTATGATTTTGTAACTATATTTTTTTCTGAAATTAAAGCAGCGCACACAGGGCTGAAGCCTGAGTCTAGCTGGTCAAAACTCCAAAAACGATTGTTAAAATCAAAGGTAGTCTAAGAAGTAGTATTTTATAACCATAACTATAAATAATAACCATAAAAAAATCCGACAATTCCGGTAAAATGCAGTTCAGTGTTAACCATTCCGAAGGCGTCAATCTGATGTAGATGTATTTGTAGTTTGTTCGTTAACGTGAAAGTTTTGTTGTGGAAGTGTTTTTTCCATTGATTTTAATAATTTATAGAAACAGAATTGAAGTACTAAAAATTTTTATAAAGAGGTAAGTTTATACCCCTCTAATATAGAAAATGGTGATTTTTACTTTCCGGGTAATAAATTTTTTATTTTGATAAATATTTTACATAGTTTGCAAGTTTGTATTTTTAATATTTTTTGCTATAGTATAAAGAATAACATAATGACTCATAAACTGAAATACAATCGAAATGAAAAGGCATAGTTATTAAACGATTGGCAATACAATTTTTGCACGTTATTTCATTTAAATATTAAAGAAGCATTTTAAGTTGTGTAACATTTCTTAAAATGAAGAAGAATTCGTGTAAACGCTATTTATTTTACGTCTTTGCCTTATTTTTTTAATAACATAATTATAAAATAATTTTTCTTGGGAAAAGTATAAAAGTATCAACCTGATGCGGTTCTAATGGGCGAAAAATTTTTTTAATTTCTTTTTTGATTATTTTATTGTTTTTATACTATTCCAGTCATTTGCTTTCAGTTAAGCCTATAAAAAAAATTGACCGGCTAGAATCGGGTTTCAGCCCTGTGTGCAGCGCTTTACATATAATTACAAGATTTATAATACCAGTTTTAGCTCAAGGTATATCAAAATATTTAATTTTAATAAAAAATTAATTTAATAACACATGCTGAGACACAACTGAAATTAATGATTTGCTGAAATAATTGACATCAATTGCTGTAAACCAATTGAACAATACTCTGATTAGTCCAATTCAGGACAATTTAGTTTGAAAACACAAGTGCGTCAATCAGTTTATCAAGGTAATTTTAATTAGGTTAACTATATAATAAAAATCTAATATAATCCTACAAATGTTATAAATTGTAGTTCTTGACTCTCCATTATTAGTGTGGTGCAAGTAGAATCAAGGAACATACATACGTACTTATGTACATGTAACACAATTATCTTAAAGCACCATTTGCGTATGCTACAATGTAATCATCATAAACGTTATACATGCAGAACGTATAATATTGAACTGAATTTCAATTACACATTGCTATTTAAGTGCCTTGTATACGCATTAATATGTATCAAGTAAAACTCAGATCTGTATTGTTTAAATCAATAATATCCAGGCAACAAAGCACCTGTACACAGCGATATACGCTAGTTAATTGTAGCCTGTTTCATGATACATCTTCAAGTTTCTAAAATCTTAATGAAACTTTGTTATAAATATCCATAATTGCTTTAAAACGGAAGGGAAACCTCTTCACATAATACTATAAACTTCTTCGTGGTTTACCTAAATGCTTTTCGATGTAACGTATACTTGACTACGTAGGAAATTCTAGTGTTTCTCCTTTAACATTTCCACGTCTGAGGTCTGAGTCTTAAACAAACTTTATCGTTGTACACATAATTTATCATATATGTCGCCTTTGATGGTATAGTTAAACTTGAAAAGCTTTATAAATATTGTATAAAGGATCAAGAATTCTACGTAGTAAAAAATCCCAGGTGTAACTTAATCTAGAATAATGTGGAGTGACTTTGTTTCCACAATTCTTCTTTCATAAGACACTTGTAAATAAACCTACGCGAATGAGATAAAGAAAAGATAATATCAGAACATTCGTTCCCCAAACAATTTCGGATATAAATGAAGGACGAAACAAGAAAATTATAATTTACAGGCTTTAATAAAAGGGATACTTTTTAAAATTTACATTTCACGAATTCGGAGTAACCGAAGCAGAAATTGTATTAACAACGTCATTATGACGTAAAAGCCTTGATTAGTCAAATTTCTGTTGTAAATGAAAACGGTTGACCATGTGCACAGTTTCATTTGTGAAATGGATCATTAATCTTATTAATATGCATGCAATGCGGTCAGAATATTCGCTCTCCCATGTAATAGAATTGAATTTACATAGTGTCTAGAAGAACTTAATCGTAAAAAACTGACGCATCACGTCAACCGTTGCCACTCTCTACATTTGTATAGTATTTTAATGCAATTGGATTTTTTATTTCTAAATTATTTGCTCTTAATTCTTACAAGCAATTAGCAATTTTACATTAGCATTTTTTTACAGCATATAGCAATTTTTTGAGCCCTTAATTTTTACGAACTTTCTGCGTTTCTAAGAAATACTAATTAATGTTAAGGGTCTACAGTACGTGGGAATTTATGATAGCTAAAATGCTTTTCGCTCTATACTTCTCATTCAGTTATTTCATAAAATTTTCACACTCTATTTGAACCAAAATAAAAAGGAAAGTCCATTCTACAGAGGTGCTTTTTCGGATTTAAGAAAAAAATTTTTTTGTTGTACAAAGTTTACAAGAAAAACACAGAAAAATTAATTAATGTTTAAAAAGTCCTAAAATATTAACCAAGGGTAATTCTGAAAAAAATCAAAAGCGCTGGTGTAGCTTATTAATCGTACTTCACTTTGCTTTTCGTTTCATTTTATTAGATCAATTAATAAGATCAGGAGACGAATAATTGGAAATCAATTTTCTTTGGATTTTTTAGTTATTATTGGTGTCAAAAGAGGCCACTACATTTGCTAAATACTGTAAACATTAAACGTGGTTCCGCCTACTTTAGAGACATGTGTGCGATAATAGACCATATGAACAAAATGTAGCAAATGCTTTTATTACATATGGAGCTAATTTAATACTTATACTTTATTACTGCTTTACTAATTAAGTATCGTATGTTTCATCCTTTATTCTTTATTCATAGAAGTAAAAGCATTTGCTGCATTGTATTCATATCGCCCATTGTTTAAATTAAACTATGTATATTTATGTTAATTGAAAATAAAACTAAACGATTAAACGTACTATGATATATTTAATTGTAAACTGTAAAGCATAAATAAAATCTATCAGCTCGAATGGTACTATAAAATGCGCGTTAGCTTCACGAGCAACTAAACCTTGTGGCTTGATGTCGAAGGTGCTTGCATTGCAATTCATGTATCGCACGATCGATCCCTGCTCAGGTAGTTTTTTTTTAATTTGAACTTGTTAGTTCTTAAAAAGAATAATTATTTACTTAATTATTTGAATTATATTTTTTAATGTTATTTGTTTTTTTATTATTATTATTTTTTTTTCTTTTGCGGCATCAACGTCTATGTTTATTAGCCGCATTTGAACAGACATTAAAAACTCTTGTGTTTTTTGTGTTCTTGTTTCCTTTTTCTTCTTGTTTCATACATAAAGACATTCATAAACATATGCTCTAATAAAATATACATGTATATATAGACGTACTTTTCGGGAAAGGTTTTTGGAGTGAGACACAGATAAGTACAATAATTTAATAACAACAACTTCAGATAAAATTGAAGACGATAGGAGATTAATGGAAAAGTAGGGATTGCGAGACGACGACAATAAAATGTTTGTATATATAAAATTGTAAAATTAAGTAAAAAATAAATAAATATAAATATGTGTATAAAATAAATAAATATCAGGACTCTGTATCACAGGCAAAATATCCCAGTAAAAAGGAGACTCTTCTATTTGGTTCATTACAAGCTTGTAATGCAAGATATAGCTATATCTTGCAATACAAATTAGTTGTTTTTAAGAACATAATTAGTTTTCTAATAGACTCGAGATTATTCTCTAAGCATTCTGTTATATTATGCGATAGTTGGAGGTTTGCACGGCGATTCGCACATTGTGGGCAGTCTATGAGCACATGACGTATATCAAGTGTACCTCCACAGGTATCACAGACTGTCGGTTGCCTACCTGCTAGTAAATGTATATTGGTTAGGCGCATGTGTCCTATTCTTAACCTGCAAACTACCACCTGTTCTCGTCTTGTTAACTCCGGTGGGTATCGCAACTTTCCCACTCTTAACCACTTTTAGTTTTGAGTGGTTGTCAGACCACACACTTTGCCATAGAGCAATAATTTGTTGTTTAAAGTAGCAGGACACATCACTATGGCGGATGAGAATACCCTGATCCGCCGTACCACTATCTGCAGCCTCACGGGCTGCCTCGTCGGCTTTTTCATTCCCAATAATGCCTAAATGGCTGGGTATCCACACGAAAGCAACCTTTCTTCCAAAGTTTTCTAGCCACTTTATAACATTTATGGTGCTCTGTACTAAGGGATCAATGGTAAAGTTATCGGTTACACCATCCATAGAACTTTTAGAGTCAGTACATATTAATACCTCCGTGTATGCTGACATTTCAAAATATCTCAAGGCCTGCCAGATGGCATATAGTTCAGCGGTATAAATGCTGGAAGCTTTGGGTAATGACCAGGAGTAGGAATTTCCCTGAACATAAATGGCAGATCCCACTCCCAGATTTGTTTTTGATCCATCTGTATAGATTGCTAGGCCTTGAGGATATTTGTTAAGCACCGACGTAAATGTTGAAATATAAAAGCCGCGATTAATTCCGCCTTTTCTAAAAGTCGTGCATTCCATGTGACACGTTGCTCTTTGAAGACTCCATGGAGGCTCTTCGCACGGACTTATTTCGTAGACAGAAGGCAGACTTACTTCTATATTATATAACAGTTCCCAAAACTTAATCCCTGATGGTCGTGTTATAGTACGACGTGAAGAGTAGGTCGTGTGCAACTCATCAGAGAAGAAGGCGTTGTGGTTAGGGTGGTGGGGTTGTGCCCATGTTCTTATAGCATACTGAGTTAGGAGACATGTTCGTCTCTGTTCTAGTGGAAAAAATCCCGATTCACAGCACAGGGGCAGAGAGGGGCTAGTACGAAAAGCCCCAGTTGCTAACTTGAGTCCCATGTTCTGTATCGGTTCTAATATATTTAAAACTGATTTTCGTGCGGAAGCATATATAAAAGATCCATAGTCCAGCTTAGAGAGTACTGTTGATAGATATATGTTAAGCAGTATTTCTCTGTCACTTCCCCAGTTAATATTTGACAGAGCTCTCATTATATTTAAGGATTTTTGACATTTTGCACGTATACTGACGATATGTTCTTTCCAATTCAGCTTGGAATCAAATGTAAGGCCCAAATAACGGACCGATTCTGTAAACTGAATTAGAGAGTCGTATAGAGTAAGGCGAGGATTGCCTTGGCAAGACCGCAGACGACAGAAATGTACGCAAGAGGTTTTTTGAGCCGAGAATCTAAAACCTATGTTATTAGCAACGACAGAGATTTGGTCTATTGCGGTTTGCAGGTCTCTGGATAAGTCTTCCATTGCAGCGGCAGAAGTATATATATATATACAAGTCATCTACGTACAAAACCTTTCCTACGGAATCTCCAATTGAGTCCAAATAAAACTCAGTATCGGCTATAACGCATCGAAATTTTGGACTATAATTATTAAAGCTACTAACATTTTCAAAATGTTTCGCCATAATTACAGCCATCATTTCTGGTTCTGTTGTCTCTGTATCGTTGGTGACAAGCCGTGATGGTAGATTATTGACTTGTTTGCCAGAAATCTTTCTAATTTTGTTCCAGGTTTCACTAGATGGACTAGCAGAAGTAAGAGTTGAAACATACTCTTGCCAGCTCCTACGTTTGGAATACTGTATTAACCGCCTTGCTTCGGCGCGGAATTTTTTAAAAATTATACACCCTTCAGGCGTTGGATTTCTTTTAAAGTCATTAAATGCCTGCTTCTTCCTTCTAACTGCAGTCGCAATGTCATCATTCCACCACGGTACTGCTCTTTTTGGTAGACGTCCCGACGACTTCGGAATGCTACCTGAGGCTGCTCCTAGAATCGCTGTTGTTATATTATTAACGCATTCAGAGATGTCATTTGTAAAAGGGACCTCGGGTACAGCCAATGTATACTTTTCCCAGTCGGCCTTTTTTGTCATCCACCGTGGTGGGAGTGACAAGGTGTTAACATGATGAGGGAAAGACATGCATATCGGAATATGATCCGAGAAGATTTCTCCTTCAATCGTGTTCCATTCTATGTTCGTGGATAGAGGTGGAGAGCAAATCGATAGATCCAGATTGGAAAAAGGGTTACATCCGGAGTTAATATAAGTAGGCTATCCTGTGTTTAAAAGAAATAAATCGTTATCAGAAATGATATCTTCCATAATTCTACCGTTCAAATCCGTAGTTTCTGACCCCCACATTTGATTATGAGAGTTGAAATCTCCCAAAAGGATAAATGGCGTGGGCAGCTGGTCGACTGTTTTGCATGACTACTCTGTTCCTTGGTCCATTTGGCAAATAGACATTGCAAATAGTCATCTTGACTGGATGAGACACTGTGACTGATATCATTTGAACGGTAGAATTGAGGACGACTTCCTCCGCAGATATATCATTCCTAAAAAAGACAGCTACACCTCCATTCGCTCTATGACCTCCTATGCTATTAGCACGAAAACATTTATAACCCCTTAGATTAAAAGTTTGGTTGGGTTTCAACCTAGTTTTTTGGAAACACAGACAAAACGGGTTTTTATCAACAATGATCTTTTTGATTTCTGGATAGTGGTATATAAGACCGTTACAATTTACCTGTATAAGGTGGTTGTTGTCTTTATCCATGAAGTGAAGGAATGAATTTGTAAATATATAATTACGTGCATATTAAAGATCATTGTGACAAGGAAGGAAAAATTATTTAATTACCAGTTGGAGGAAGAAGAAAAGAGTGTAACGCATATATATACGTAGAATACTACTATTTGGACTTTCTTGGGCCTCTCGACTTGCCTTTAGGCCATCCTTTCTTTTTCGTCTTTGGCGGGGCGAGTCTTATAGACGAAAGTTCAGAATCCGACGTTAGATCCTGGAATAGAGTTCTGTTTTGTGTAGGTGTTGAAAAGATGGGGAGAGGAGTTTTTTGAATAGATGGTTGAAGATTTTCAGAGCCCGTTGTAGGTTGGGACATCTGGGTTGCTTCTCTGGATATGATAAACGGTTGAATGTGTTGGGATGCGGGTAGGAGTGTGAAAGGTATGATTGTAGGTGGTTTATGCTGAATAGTCTTATAATTTTCCATTGAGGTTTTGACTGCCTCTAAAATCATCGTTTTTATTTCTGGCAACAACGCTGAGCCTAAAGGCTGTTGTTGTTGTTGCACTATTATCGAGTACGAGACTTGTTGAGTCGGAGGAGACATTCTTAAGTATTCCTGTTTTGCTTCAGGATAGCTCAAGCGCTTCAAAGTTTTTATTCTTTGGATTGCTACCTCTTGCTTGTATGTAGGGCAGTTAAAAGATCTGGCCGAGTGTTCACCTTCACAATTTAAACATTTTAAGGGAATTTCACAAGGTCTTCCCTGATGCTCTGGTTTGCCGCATACACACACTGGGTCTCTTCTGCAATTCATGGCTGTGTGCCCGAACCTTTGGCAACGGAAGCATCTAAGAGGAGCGGGGATGTAAGCTCGAACAGGTAACGAATAAAACGCCACTTTAATTTTCTCGGGCAGACGAGTGCCCATAAAGGTCAGAATTTACGATGCCGTATTTTGAATCTCACCCTGTCGTCTAACTGTGAGTTGCTTAACATCTACTACTTTTTGAGACTTTAACTCATTTTTTATTTCCTCAACAGAACAGTTATTTAGGTCTTTACAGGTTATGATCCCTTTAACGAAATTTAGAATTCGATGGGCATAAACTTTAACCTTAAAGGTATCGAACATATTTACTTTGTACAAACGCATCGTCTTTATCAGTTAATTCAACTAACAGACCTTCCTTTATCTTCCTGACGTTCTTTACTTCACCTACTAAGTTCTTCAGTGTGCGGGCTATAATGAAGAGACTTACATTAGAAAAATCTCTACCATCTTCTCTTTCCACTACGAGATAATTTACTTTTGAGTAACTAATAGCTACTTTCATTCAGTTTGGCTCCACGTTCTCAATTACTGGCGATGATTCGCCTTTTTTCCTTTTACTCGAAGGAATATTATTGGTGACATTATTGGGGTTGTCACCACTAAAACTTGGTTGGGGATTCACAGGATTAGGTGGATCATCCGCCAAAAGGGACAGTTGGAGGTTAGAGGGATCGGGAGAGGTTAAAAGCATGGTTGAAGGGTTAGTTGGAGGTGTGGAGCTGGGAAGCTCCGGCTGCGTAGGAAGGAGCACTTTTTCATGGTTGTTTCCTGTATCGACTTCCAATTTTGTAAATATTAAAGAGAGTGTAGTTTTGATGCGTGTGTATATAAAGTGTGTAGTATTTATTCCTTTTGGTGTTTGACATCTTGAGGAACCAGCAACAGCCAAAAGATTCCAAAGAACCCGACTCTAGTGGCCTCGACGGAGCCCCCCGCATTATACCACAAGGTTCCCGGTCCAGACGCCATCTGGCATTACGGCATAAGCGAGATTTTCGCAAGTTGATAAGGCAGCCAGGTCATGTTGGCTAGACCGACCCGGGCCCCTGTGCTACCTTGCAGCCTGGGAGTGCACACCCCGGAACCCAGTTTTATCCGCTGTACCCTCCAGCAGGCGAGCCCGAGATCCCAGACTGCTACTAGTTCCCCACGCTGTCAAACAAGGAATGAGAGTGCGTGTTGGTGGCCTGCCCGTATGCAGTGTACGTGTATTTAGTGTAGGTGTGTTTGGAATAATTTAGAAAAACTGTGTGTATATGGTTGTGTGTACGGGCAGGTATGTGTGTTGGAACGAGGTGTACTGAGCTGGTACCCGTGGGGGCGCTACTCCCCAATGGCTGCCCGCTTTCAGCCACCCTGCGGGTTTTATTATTATTGTTCTTATAGAAAAACCTACCGGACAGGAATCGATCCTGCGACCTTTGAAGCATAGGGGATAATTGTTGAATGCGCTGACCAACATTGTAAACAATTAGAGCTAATATTAGATTTTATTTATTTATGCTTTACAATTAAATACTAAATGACGTGACGCCGAATTCAAAAAATTTCTTTTTTAAATGAAAGTAAATTCAAATACAAGATGCAAGGTATTAACTTGATACCTATAAAAGAATTTGCCTAACGGAAAGGCGCGGTGGCTGAAAAGTACAGTAACCGCCTTTACAGATTTCCGCGGGTTCTATTCCCGCCAGCTGCATAATTTTTTTTATATTATTTTTAATAAAGCTACATCCTGTTTACAATTGAATTATTTTGTAAATTTAATTCAATAAAATTTTTAATCGTATATTGAAATCGACGTAATGTCAGCTCCCCTTGTTGAACAATTACTAAAAGGGATAATTTTATGCATTTTATGTAATTATTTTCTTGTAAATGTTATAATATTTACAAAAAAAAAGTTTATTTATAAAATATATTAAATAATGATTAAAAAATATTTTGCATTAGCTGAGATTTGAACTCTCGTTCGTTTATTCGAAACTAGTACGCATAATCGAAAACAGCATTCGACTATGAAGCTGTTGTCATACATTTCTTCTTTAATGAATGTCCATTTATTATACCTTTTTGGTTGATTCTTTTTTATTATTACTTGCTTTTTAATTCTTTTTTACAATATTACTAATTACAGTACATTTAGTTATCAATTGATTAATATTAACTAATCAACAATTAATATTAATTGATCTACGCATGTAAGATTTATGCTGACTAAATATAAATTTCGTTGAAATTCTATAACAAAGAGGGGAAATGAGTAGGAGAGAGATGCATGGTTTTTACTACTCAATATGCGCGTGTAATTTTAGCAAACGAATCCACCCATATTTCAGATAATGTTTTCGAGGTTATGTCAAAAACGATAAATGCTCCTGCATGGTATAGGCCCTTAAGTTATTGTTGTCTCAAGCAACCATATATTAGTCTTGAATATGTTTTTTATTACAACGCGGCATACAAGCCACACAGAACATCATTTCACTAGGTAAACCAAACTTGTAAAAGACATTTATTTCCACTTTCTATGTAAATCAGACTTTATAGGCATTTATGGTAACTAAGTAAATGAGCAGTTACAGCTACAGTCCTGTAAAATTTTACGGGCTCCTAAATGAGACGTGTAAAGTTCCACAGTGCTCATCAACAAAAAGCTAATGAAAATTTATTTGTTGCTTCATCACAGCGCTATGACAACGTCTACTTATAAATCATCCTACCGCCTTTGATTATAAAATGTCGTTTTATAAAAAATATACAATAAATTAATAAAAAACGCTGGTGAAGATGGAAATAAAACTTTGTATGCTGCACACTTTGTAATTAATCTTTACTGGGTTCACTGGATTATCGAGGCTCGCTCGTTCGTTGCTCGCCCCACAAGTTTTTTAGCTCGCCAGTAAAGATTTATTTACAAAGCTTGCTACCTAAATAACTAATCCACACCTTACGCTTTTATAAGGTATTGATACTTTTGAATATCTTAAGTACGCAATTTAGTTAAATCCTAAACCAGAAAATATGAAAGACCAGTCAACAATGTGACTGAAAATAGTATAGTAACGGTCACTGCAGACGTTAAGTTAAGATTGCGCCAGTTAAGTGGGATATGTATGGCCTACTACATCCATAGTAACTACAAACATGGTTTTTGCACTCGGTAGTAAAGCCATCTGTTAATAATTTTTCTAGAATGTTGTGGCAAAAATGTCTTACAAATTACATTACAACTTGCACTTGAAATAAGAACTGTTTATACTACCGAATTATTTAAAGTAAGTTGTTTTCATAACTTTATTTATATAATAAATTATTACTAGAGAAACCTCCTCAAAACATGACGGTCAAAAGGCTAATTTACTGAAGTATTTCCTTATATACAACGTACGTTGTGTGATTATGTATAATTCTTCGGATTTCCAGGCGTGATTATTTAATATTAATATTTATTAAATATATGTAATCGAATAAAAAAAAGTTAAAAATACTATTCTCAGACGAACTTTTGAACGCGTTATTTAACAAACACCCCCGTCTTAACCCCCCCCCCCGCCAATCCCACCATATCCTTTCTTCCTCCTTTAGTTACCTCGGTCGTACTACTTTCTCCCACTTACCCGTCTAATTTATCTCTTCTTCAGACTTACCTCCCTTCTTTCAGATTATCCCCCCCCCTCCACTGACATTTTGTCCATGTTCCTTAGGAGATAAAACATTAGTTCTTAGACATTCCTATTCTACTTTTTCATCAAATATCCCAATCTGCAAAATTTAAAGATTTAGAAAGAACGGACACAGTCACAGTGACAAACAGAGATATCGATTTTTCATGGAAATGCTCCACAGAAAATACTCGACTTTGAACTGTTGGTAGCATAGTAAGCATAGGGACGATGTTTAGTTTCAGAACGTGACGAAGCGGTCGGCCTTGAGCATATTGAAATGCATCGATTACAGATAATGCTTAAAAATACAAAGAATTAAAAAATCACAAAACTAAAACTTTACAGACTAAAAAAAGCGGTTTAAAAATATAAAAATTAAATAAAAATAAAAAGTAAGTAGTGCTGACTGATCTACAGAGTCAAAACTTTAATACAAATATAGCAAATCGGTCTTGTAGAACTCGTAGACGAAGTGGAACAAAAATGTGTTGTGTTTTAAATATATAGATTAGTATGAAACTGCTATAAATAAGCAATTGCCATCATCTAATAGTTGAATAATTTGTTTGCCATGCATGGTTTTTAACTAATGCGGATTTGTCTAAGCAACCTAATACAAATCAAATGTTAGGCGGTTCTCACATTGCAGCAATGCGCACAATTAGCAACTAACAACTGGCAATAAGCAACAGACAATATGATTTTGATCAAATCTAAACTGATTGCCTTTAGTTTGTGTAGCAATTTCTAACAATCATGTCATCATCTGGCAACTCTAAGTTATTTTAATTCGATGGCATTTAAAGGCTCAATTCCACTGAGGCAACACGTGACATGCAGCAATGACGCCTGCTATACTGAGTCTTTCAACCGAAGCAACATGAAGCGACATAAAGTATGCGTCTTCGCTGCATACCACATGTTGATTATCTTTCCCCGTCACTTGAGTCGGCAACGCTAGACGTCATGTGGCATGTTACGTGTCGTTTAGTCTTCCACCGGTGAAATGTCGCCTTAAGGAATAAAACGCATAAAAGGAGGAAACATTGGATTAATCCGGCATTTGCAGAACTGATAACTCGCGGTGCAACAAATAATAACTAAAAAATTAGTAAAACTTTATTACGAATTTATTAACAGATTACTTATGAACAATATACTTTTCAACATTTTTTGAACTCATTTCCGCATCACCCTTGAGGTTCACGGCGCGTTTTTTTACGTGGTTTCCCCGAGAGGCCTAGTCCACGGTTTTTATGTCCCTTTCAATTCGATGCCAAACACTATTATAAATAAGATACCGGTTTTTTTCATTATAACATAAACCTATATACAGTTCGATTCTAAAGTATGGAATAAATTTGATAAAAGGGAAAGTATTGATTTTTGGAAAAATTCCAAAAACACGTAAATTTTGTTTTTAAAGTCCGCATTTTCTGACATAATATTCGAGTATACAGAGTGATGCGTTTAAGTGTGGTGACGTCATCGGCATTTTTTTTAAATAGCAACTTTTATTTTTTTATTTCATATTCTGACACTTCATCCAATGACCAACATGGTAATGTAATAAGTTTGTTACCTTGCAGAAAAAAGTTTTTGAAAAAAATAATTATGAAGACGGGAAGGTGATATAGTCGCTACACTTAAACGCATCACCCTGTATATCCGATATGTCATAAAGTGCGGACTTTAAAAACAAAATTGACATGTTATCGGAATTTTTCCAAAAATCAATACATTGCGTCTCGCTTTGCATATAAGTGTGGTGAGTATAGCACTTTCCCGTCTTCATAATTATTTTTTTCAAAAATTTCCTTATGTAAGGTGACAAACTTATTACATTACCATTTTGGCAATTGGATGAACTGTCAGAATATGGAATAAAAAATGCAAGTTGCCATTTAAAAAAATGCCGATGACGTCACCACACTTAAACGCATCACCCTGTATATTCGAATATTATGTCAAAAAGTGGGGACTTTAAAAACAAAATTGACGTGTTTTTGGAATTTTTCCAAAAATTAATACTTTCCCTTTTTTCTAATTTATTCCATACTTTAGAATCGCACTGTATAACCACAGTTCCGCGTTCAAAATAAGAAATTATTCACTGTAACAATAAATGATTAACAAATCGCAATCATGTGATCGAATGATATTTTTAAGAAATAAAAATCCATCGTTAAAACTCATCAAAATGTTGATTTTTTAAATAAAAACCCACCTGAAATAGACTTAAATACATTAATATTTAACAAACAGGCACATTTACACAATAAAAAATGTATATTAATCGTTTATTTAAATAAATAAACAAGCGAGAAGATGCAATACGAAGAAACGCAGCGCGGAGCGCAAGCGCGTCGAAGCGCTGCGAGCGCGATTTAACGTCTTCAAAATAGCCCCGCTCAAAACAGAGCAACTTTGCGCGTGGGTTGGCGGACGAGGAATGGCCGTATCGGGATGCTATTTTTTATTGCTCGAAATCCGTTCAATTTCAAAAAAGTTTTATGACCGAAAAGTGTCAGGTAAACTGGAAAAAAGATACGCGCCGATAAGGAAAAACAAGTGTTTTTTCTTTTTGTCGGCTTTGAACGGCAATATCTTTTTTCCAGTTGATCGTACAGTTTTTGAATACATAAGATTGCAGGAAACATAAGTCAAGACGAATCCAACCACGCCGGATTCATCACTGTGCGATAACTAGAACGTGAGATATGAGCATTTAAAAAAAAATTAAATCCAAGATGGCGGCGAAGGGGTTAATTTTAGGAGTGCGCAAACTCATGGTTAAACTCTCCATGGCAGACCCTTTCGATCGGGGGATAAAAGAAAAAATGTATATAAAATCGCTGGGTCCCTATATAAAAATTTCCTAAATGCACTGGACTACAGAGCAACTTTGCGCGTGGATTGGCGGGCGAGGAATGGCCGTATCGGGATGCTTTTTTTTCTAAATGCTTGAAATCCGTTCCATTTCAAAAAAGTCTTTTGACTGAAAAGTGTCAGTTGAACTGGAAACAAATACGCGCCGAAAAGGAAAAAAAAATTTTTTTTTGGTCGTTTTGTCGACTTTGAACGGCAATATCTTTTTTGTAGTCGATCGTACAGTTTTTGATCACTTAAGATTGCAGGAAATATAAGTCAAGACGAATCCAACCACACCAGATTCGTAACTGTACGGTAATTAGAACGCGAGATATGAGCATTTAAAAAAAAAGAATTAAATCAAAGATGACGGTGAAAGGGTTAATTTTAGGGGTGCGCAAACTCAGGGTTAAACTCCCCATGGGAGACCCTTTCGATCGGAGGATAAAAGAAAAATGTATACAAAATCGGTGGGTCAACTCCTAAATGCACTGGACTAAACAGCCAAGGCCTCAATCTGCCTACTCCTTGGTGTTGGAAGGTTATGGTGTGTAACAACCAAGGCCTCAATCTGCCTACTCCTTGGTGTTGGATGGTTGTGGTGATTTGGGCCTCAATCTGCCTACTCCCAAGCATTGATTCCGAGTCGAGCTAGAATGGTTCTCGTTGATTTTGCCGGCTGTCTATATACTAGGGAGTTGCTGGAACCGTCTTCCTATTGGTTGGCGTGTTTAGGGTGAGTTGCTCCACCTCTGTCTTCTCGGTGGGGTAACAAGGATTGAGTTCACTTGGCGGTCGGCTATAGACTGTTTTCTCGTTGGCGCAATGAACCACAGGGAAAGTTCGCAGACTACCTGTGCGAGTACCTATGGTGGCAGCATTGTTAGATTATAACCCTTTTGAATCCGTATTGGACGCTATCCGAAACTATTCGGTATGGTGATTATCGCCTTTAAATATTTTGTTTTGGTTACTTTCTAATAAATTAATATGTACTATTGGTTTCATAATGATCTAGGACAGCAAGGCTAATATGATGCTATTTTTTATTATTTTATCCTATGCATTTACACTGAGAAAATCATAAAAAATAGCATCATATTAGCCTTGCTGTCCTAGATCATTATGAAATCAATAGTACCTATCTTTGAGAAAAATTGTGTTGAATTTAATGAAATATAGGTTCGTCTAGGTTAGGTTAGGTTATGTTATTTTAAGTTAGGTTAGGTCAGGTTATGTTAGTATATGTTAGAATATGTTATGTAAGGTTTAGTTGATTTTATTTTGTGCTATTAGAATCTGATTGATTATTCATCATTAAATTGATTATTCTCCAAAGACTGCACATGTAAATTAGAAAAATCGATATATTTCATAAATGAGTGGTGTGTGGTTGTTGACCTTATAACTTTTCTGCTCAGCTTTGAGACACGAGTCTACGGGGGACTCAACTGAGGAGACGAAACGAGTCAAATAAAGCGTCCCCGACCTTGAACGTTAATTCAAGTTTGAACGTTACTTCTAGATGGCGCTACGATTCTGGACAACGCTGACAGTGTTGACAGATTATGCGATTTATCGCAAATTTTATCGCAAATCTGGCTAATTTTTATGAAACATTGCGACCCATATGGCACTCCAGCGAACTGTCAACAATGGCCAGCGTGGTCTGAGCGTTGTCAAGGACCGAAGCGCCCTCTAACGAAAATTTTTTAAAATACAGGCCATTGGGTACGCAAATGTTTGGAACGCCCATTGCCGATTCGTCTCCTCAGTTGAGTCCCCCGTACACGAGTCTAACCACCTACAACAGTGCCCCCTATTGGCTATACGCTAAAACACAGTATTACGAAATAAAATAAAAAGTTTCCAATAAAAAATTTTTCATGTTTGTTCGCAGTACTTCTTAATCTACCCTCGTACGTGTGTTACACTTGAAATAAGTTTATCTTTGACTAGTGACTTCTAGGCAGAGGTCAAAGATCATGTCGGAAAAGAAAAATGATAACGATTACTCTCCGATGGTCGAAATACTAAGACTTCTGGAATAAAAATATGGGGTTTGTAAATCTTGTTGGCAGACAATTTATGAAATGATTTTTTTCGTACTACTGAAAAGCTCATTCCCTCATTGTACCTCAACCCGATGCACTCTTTAACTTCACTTAGACAGCACCTTGACAGGGCGTTTCTTTCGTGTTTATTACGTCACCCCGCTTAGCAGCTACTTAAACCGATTCGCAGGGATAAGGTTCCTGTCTCCAGGAGTGAAACTGTTATGCCGGGGATCGTTTCGTTTGATAGTCTAGTAGTTTGAGTGAAAAGGTATCACCACTTAATTTTCAGTATTTAAATTTTACAGCTTCAGAGCATGATGGTTTTGGCTTTCAAACATTTAAAGTTTGAGATGTTACAAACTTCAAAGCACTAAAAGAGTTGTGTTTTAAAAGATCTGCGTTAAATTTATTTATGGTTAGAAAATCAGCTTTCGAAGATTCACTTTGAAGATTTCATTTTGAAGATTTTTGAATTTTTGAATACTGGGCTGCATATTTCGAAATTACAGTTTCGATGTTTGAAAGGTCAGATTCTTCGGGAGATTCAGAACTTTAAACTAATTAAGTTGTATAAATGTTAACAACAGTTTCTAAGTTTTAAAGATTCAAAGTTCTTTGGGCCCTTTATATGTTCAGACTTTCAAGGTTTTAAGATTCACAGTTTAATATTTTAGACTATCAAAGACTTTTTAAGATATGTAGTAACTGTTGCAGGTCTATCAGAGTCTATGAAAACTATCACAGCTTTAGTATCAGATTTTCAGAGATGAATAAGTCTAATTCCAGACAGCAGTCCTGATTTAGACCTGAAATCCTAACCTTTTAAGGTTTTAAAATTTCAATGTTAAGGTTTTCTCAGGATATGCATTTTGTCTATGCATTTAACAATTTTTCACGCTTTTGCACTTAAAGTACATATTGTCATGATTTCTGACATACAATAGAAAGTATGCACCACCAGGTAGAATTTTTTAACAAGATGTTAGATGGGTTGCATAACCTCAAGGAGAAAAATATTTTATTTTAATAATTTTTTATGAAGCCTAAGAAAAGCTTTTAATTTAATAAATATGCACTCTAGAACACACTAGGCATTAAAAGGATAAATTTTAAAGTTGATTTTTCTTCGAATTTTGGCAATTTTTCATTGTTCAGCTAACGATGTGAAATCGTTACCTAAATGAGCAAGTCAAATAAAGAACTAAATCCGACAAGGTGCATGCTAGTGATGATGTATGCAAGTATTTGCTACCTTATCTGAGTTATTTATATGAAAAATGTATGTTCTAAGTTAACGAAACGGTCATATTGTTAAGTTTTCTTAGTTAGATTATACAGTTTGTGGGTAAAATGCCTTAATGCGAATTTGTCAAGTAGATTCTTAGGCAAAATTTTGAAACAAATCTTAATGTTGGTGTTGTTTTTTGTAGAAGATATTATTGAAATTATTGAAGTTTGTACGTTTTGCCATAGCAATATGAAATATTGTAATTTAGCTACTATTTCCTTGGTATTGATATCTAAGAAATGTGTAAATAAGTTTATTAGGATTTAAGGTTGGAGTTTGTTAAGATAGGAAGATGTAGGTAAGTTTAGGTAATTAAGTTAATTTTAGTTATCTGATAGTTGTGTGGGTAAAGTGATTTGGTTGACTTTTTCTAGTGACCTTATTTTTTTATTATTGAAAAGGGAATTTTTTAGTTATCTGTTTATTGAATTTGTTTAAAGAATAATTAATATTTATAAACAATTACATGGTTATGTTGTATTTAGTTCTAAATCTTCTTTTGTTTTCCACCAAAAATATCACTAAACCCCTCGTTTGTTTCTAAAAGGATATAACAAGCGCGACCAATTTAGTAACAAACTCTCTGTTATTTTAGATCTTTGAAACAGTGCACACATGTTGAGAGAAAGATTTTAATAGTTTAAGGTTATGTAGTGAGTTCGATAGTGTTGTAAACAAACCAAACGTCAAAGAAAGGTTATATTTTGTTGAAACGTTAAAAAATGTTCAATAATCATCGATGACCTTTGAATTTGACTTTTATTTTTAATAATAATTACATTTAATTGCTATAATAATCAGTGTTGTGAATTTATTTGTTGAATAATGTTTATTAACAAGAAGAAAATTTTATATGAATAATCGAACTTTTAACCTTCGTTACAATTTGGATGTTTAAAGGGAATTTAAAAATTCAATCATTAAATGAACTCACCAAATTTCAAGCAAGCAGTTAGATTTAAATTTTATTTATTAATACCGTTTATTTGGACATTATTTGAAAGAGAGGTAGGTGGCTGTCTTCCACCATTTTAGTATTTAAACCATATAGAAAACAGAGAATTGCTGTTTTGTTACAATTTCAGTTGGAAGACTATTAGCGCCAAATATTGATTTAATTAAAAAAAATTAAGGTATTTATTTAGTTTTAAATAAAATTTAGTAATTAAGATTATGGTGATGCCAGAAATATTACTCCTCGGATAAAAGGCATTTTTTATCTTAGGATTGATTTTTCATTTGTTCATGGTATCAAAATTTCAGTTACCTTATTTATTATTTGTGTTTATGTTCAATGTTAAATAAACTTTTGTCATTTCAAATGTAAAGAAAATTTGGTTTATATTTCTTTTGTGTACATTACTTGTGTTTCCTAGATTTACATTTATTTAGTGCCCTATTCAAGCGACCCGCCTGAAAGTCTCAGTGTGGTGGAGATTTTGATGCTTCACCACGTTTGTAATTAGCCAGAGCAAATTTTGTATGGTAAAGGTAGGTGATTTATATTTTGTATATATCATCACTGTGCTTTTACCGAAGTGTGTTGCTGTATAATTTGTTTGTACTATCATATAATTCAATTTATTTTTATCAGTTTCAATCGTAACTAATTGTTTTCCGAATCCGAGAGGGTTGTTTCCTACATAGCAATTTTGTTGCCCGAATGTGGGCTTTCCTAATAATTATTTGATTTAATTTAAAAAAAATTAAGGTTATAGATTATAGCAATATACATATTACGATTTCTTAATCTGTGTTCTATGGGTTACATACTTTAACGAAATCTTTATCTTATAATAATAATGCTCGGTAGCTTCAGAATCGTGTAGTATAAAATAAATTAAGTCAGAACAATATTTTGAAACATAACAGGTACCTTAATTAAATTTAAAAGGTACTTATTTGTGTAGGAAGAGAAATTTCACTATTTTAAAAACACTCATTTAAATCTTAAAATATTATTCCAAAGCGCCAGTGTTGTATTTGGTTCAACGAGCTTTGTTAGGCGCTTGTTTTAGATCGTCCTTAATAGAATACAATCAAGATGCATATACAATGAACGCTACAACATACAATTGTGTCAGAATGGCAATGACAGATGAATTTACCACTTCTGAACACGAAGATCAATAACACGAATACTATCTGAAAATGAGCGGTATTGATTTTGAAAGTAGATTTTATATTAAATTGCCTGTACCATATTATGTAATTAATTGGTAGCTGAACAAAATCAACGCTTTTATTACAAAATTAACAGAGGAATCCCCTGCATGGACATGAATATAGCATAAGTTATGTTCGTCACTGATGAACATACACATTATTATTATTAGAAAGTAATTATTCCAGCTACGCCTACTAAAAAAATATTTGCATAAAGTAAGAAACATGAGATTTCAGTTACAAATTACCAAAATTTGTTTAACTTGCCAACAAATAATCAATCAAATAATTCAATCACAATATATTAAAATGTATTCTTGAGTTGGCAATTCGAGTTGTACGTATTGTAAGAAAATACTCAACACGAGTCGAATGCATCTGCACTAAAAAGCTGTATTTTTGACTATATACTACTACTACATAACACATGCATATACTTATATAACTACAGCAAAGACTATTTTTCTTAAATAAGAATCTTATTAAAAGGCCAACCAGTGATACCAAACCTAATAAATAATGATAAAATCTCATCCAACAAAATTCATCCTTCACTCAATAGGTGGCGCGTCATGTTGGTACTTTCTAGAGTTCTTATATAAAAATAATAGGTTATATAACATAAGAGTTAGGACATGTGGATCCAATATCAAGAACGACTTGATTCTTCATAAAGTATTTTCACTTATCAATTTTCAGTTCTTTGATTTGACAAATTGTTTCTTGACAAAATATGCACGTAAATGTCAATGAATCCTTTGATTCGACATTATTATAATACTATTAACATTTATTTACCAATAAAAAATATATAATTATTAACAAAATTTAATTCTAATAACGAAAACTGTGTATTAGGATGTAATGTAATGTAAATTTTGTTATACAAATTTTAAAAACAAAGTGTCAGACTCTTGAAATCATGTACTCCTTGACATTGGATCCAGCCAATTAAAGTCCGGCATCGTGCATGTTCCAACTCAACTCTTCTTTTTATTATTTATTATTATACAGAAACTCTAGTACTCCCTAGAGATTCTGTATATATTTGTTATGAGTTCAGGCAACGGAAAGGTCAAACCGCCATTTTACGTTCAAAAGTAAATTATAAGGTAGATTTTTACAATTTATCTTTACTAAAAAGTTAGATAAAACAAATTAAAAAGCATACGGAAATTCTTCAATTTACTAAACACAATGTTTATGGGTCAAATTAAATTACATAATTTTATAAAACTTTAAATTGTTAAATTATGGATGAGTCGTAGATACAACCAATCAGCGTCTGTTCGCGCTTTGATTGAACTCTAAGTATTATACATCAGGGATTTGCTGCTTTTTCTTGGCGTTCATTTTCAATAACCAAACGTAATCAGATAAATCAAGAGTCTATCAAAAAGAAGATAAATAGATATCAGTATTGAAAATAGTTCGGAAACGCGGCTAAAGCCACCGTTAAATAGGAAGTAGCAACAAATAAAAATCTTCATTTTGGGACAAAAATATTTAATCACTGCATAAATAATTTTGAAGAGCAAAGGTAATCGGTGCAATAGAAATCTGAACCATACTCATTGAATAGGATAGTCGTTAATCAACACATATTGAAGGTCACAGAACTCACATTATTTCTTTAAAGTAAACCAGTAGTATCAAAAATGCAAGAACCTATAATGTAGTGTCGGCTGTTTAAAAAGAATACATGTTTTACACTTTTAGTTTTTTTATTTTTGAACGGTAACGTTCTTCCAAGGTCGGACTGTTGTGTAATATTTTTTAAAATGTTAAACACAATTAAAGGAGTTGCGAAGTTTCTCAAAACGATTTGCTACCTAGGTTTTTTTTGAGAGTCTCCTGCAGACCTTTTGAAAATCTTGTCTTCAACAAACAATCCTGTTTCACCAATAGAAATTGTATGTGGAAGAATGAATAACAATTGAAAATGAGTGAAGCAGGAAACGTTCTACATTTATAAGGAAAATTACAAGGAATTTAAACTAACATAACAGCAGAAGATTGTCAAAAACTCGTAGCTTCTGTTCCAGGACGGATTCAAATTTCAATAAAACATTAATCATTAAAACATCATTTTCTGGAAAACTATTTGATTTTGACCTATACTTGCCAAGGTACATTTATTCTACTACCTTCCCTCTACTTAACATTTAACAGATATCATCAAGGTGAAAGTTTTGCGTACAGTTAAAGGTATATAATTTTTCGGCGGACATCGACTATGATAAGATCAACGGCCAAAGGTAAAGTAAGTAATAGCAGATCAAAATTAAGCAAATAAAGAAAAAATATTACAAGAATCTGAAAATTGGCACAGATGTTTCGAATACGTACCCTTTAAAAAACCGATGTCCGAGATAAACTCGATTTTGGTAGGTTTTACGTAAAAACCCAATATAGCCTTTCTAATTATTTTTTAAGACCAAAATTGCCCTTACTGTTATTATTTTACTTAATTTTTTTAAGTTCACAAATGCAAAGCTGCAGTCCTTTTTTAAATATCCAAGTACACACAAAAGAATAACAAAGATGCTCCGAAAATGCTTTCACTTTTATTGACAACATCTGTTACCACACCATACAAACCAAATTCCAGTCCCTTGGAGACTTGTACTTTTCAAAGAAACAATAAAGAGGGTAGTTATAAAACTTTCACTAAAGTGCATTTTATATTTTACTTATGATAAAAAAACGATTTATTTTTGCTCCTTCTGCTCAATATTAACACTAATGGTTAGTAATGGCTCCAGGGTCACAAACTGGGGGCTTTTGAAGATCGGGGCCCCCCTATAAATCACGGAGTCCCCACGCAGCTGGAATACTGCGGGCCTTATTGTTACGCCACTGCTTTTATAACATCCGTTCATATCAGTTCAACGTGACCTAAAATCGTGTCATAAAAAGAAACTCGAATCTCATGCAACTGACCTTTGCGGTCATAGGTTTCACGTCGAATGGTTTCGTACCTACAAAAAGATTGTTGTATCTATATGTACGAGGATTGTCCGATGGAAAATGAGGCCCACCAAGATGGTTTATTTGCAAATAGAAATTTTTGATGCGGTACTTCCGTACAACTTTTAGTAATTAGGGATTATAGCACCTGAGAAAAAATAGGAATGCAGTAGGAATTTCCAAATGACAACATGTTAAGGGATTTCTTAAATACGTGGAAATCCAAGTACGGATATGTGATTAAACAACTTGTTAAAAAAGAAAAAATGGTGAAGATAAAAGAGTAACAGTTGCAAATAGTTACACTAACTTTTGCAAAGGTGGAGTCAGTTGAAGGTGACAACCACTCTGGACCATCTTGTACAGCAGTATAGTATAGTAAGTATAGAAGAATAGTGTTGAAGAAAATTTGCACAATTACCTGCTCATGAGTAAAATGAGTGCCCGATCGGTGCCCAAAATGCTAACTGTGTTAGACGGGAAGTGGAATATTCAAACGGATTTTTTACGATTATGCGAAGGCAATTTAGATAGGGTTTGTGATCGTATTGTAACTTCTGACAAAACATGGACTGATGTATGACCTTCGAAAAACAGCGAGCAGTGCTGCTTTTGCACGTTAACGCGCCGTCTCATACAGCCGTGTTGCGTGCTGTACGTGATGCAGGGTTCGAGCAAGTTAATCGCTCGCCCTACAATCCGATTCTTGCCCCTAGTGTTCTTTATCGGTTTAGAAACTTCAAAAGAGATTTGCGCGATAGGCAATGTACACATCAAGAAGAAATGAAGTGTGCTGTAGAACAGCAATTTGTAAGTAAATCTTTATAACATTTTTTCGAAGATATCCGTCAATTGTTTGAGTAAAGTGAACATTGCATTCAAGCAAAAGGAGATTACATTCAAACATAAAATCACTGCTTCTATTCAAAAATGCGTTTTAATGCCGCAGGCTAGTTTTCCATCGTGCAACCCTCGTATACAGGGTGTAGAATAGCAAGGCGCACAATACGAGTATAGTTTTACGTGTATTTCTTTTCAGACCTTAATATTATCTACCCTATTCAGTTTACAACAAAGATATTAAGGATTGATATTGAAAAAAAAATACAAATTGAATGATGTCTGTGGTTTCTGGTAACCGGAAAGAATAAATAAAATAAAACGTCCGTTTTAATAAAAAATCAGTTATGCCTTGGACATATTGGAACGATTATTAAAGATTAGGACATAATTTAATATCTGGACTCGTATATGTTAATTAGGGATTATAGTAGGTTAGTTCTTAATTAAAGTTCCAACATCCCTGACTTGCGACGGCTATTGAGCTCTATTAGATTTTATATTCTGTATTGTGGATCGGACAAGGAGATGCAGAGACAGAGAGAGAGGGAAATTGATGTATTGATGACCCTCCTTTGAAGGGCTCCGATGTGACTAATGAAAGAAAGCTATGTATTAACTGAAATAAGAAGAAATTAGTATACAGAGGTTAAAGAAAAGAGTTTATTGTCTCCAGCCTTACTTTGTGGAACTCCATAATCATAAGTTCAGTTTGTTCATTCATTAAAGGTACTGCACGTTTATGTTTGTATATTTAAAAAGCTTCTAAAATGCCTAATTTGCGATAGTTCTTTCCAAAAATGTAAGAATTTGATGTTATTTTGAGGTGTCATTAGGTGGTTATGTTCCAACAGGTGTTTGGCATAATCGATTTTTCTAATTCGCGCTTCTGCACATACAGACGTCACTATCGCAACTGAATCCTGTCATTACAAACCACATACACTATCAGCTTACAGATCCTAAAAACACTGAGCTTTAACTATTCTACTCACACAGCCAGATTTTAACAAAGAGATTTGTTAATGCGCTGTTACCTTTTAGAACCCCAAAATAACATCAAATTCCTATACTTTTGTAATAAAATGCAAATTAGACATATTTGCTTGAAGCTTTCGAAATATACAAACATAAATTAGAGCACCTTTAATCAATGAACAGATTGAGCTAATAAATTCTCCGTTACTGGAAGTGTTAGATATTTAATTTCTATTATTTTTATCTAGTTATATATTTATTGTATTTACCTTAGCGACGTGTTTGTTTATATTTCTTTTGATGATGACAGTTTAAATGTCGAAACAGTTGTCAAGTAGATTAAAATAAATTTATGAAAATTTTTATTAATCTGATATTTATTTATAATTTCATATATTTATTTCACAATAAAATACACCATAGCCTTTTGAAATTTTATTGTCCTTTTTATACAAAAGAAAATGTCTAAATCGCTTAGGATTTTATATGTCACACGTTTTATACAATGAACAGAAACGTATTGGAACGAGTCGTCGCGTGGGAGGATAAAATCGTGGTATATACGTTTAACTTTTCCAAAATAATTCAGCACAATTAATCATATTGCTTAATCATAGTGCTGTTTATTTACTATGCAGTATATGTAAATCGTATAAAAGAGCGTGCTGTACATAATTGGATGCCTATGTGTGCATAATGATTTTACTTAATTATTTTCAAACTCAACATAGGGAAATTGCACATATTGCAATTTAACTTAACAGCGCTGTATATTTGGTATATATTATGTTTTTGTTCTTTATTTTATTCTACTGTATATGTACGATTTTTATAAAACCACATTCAAATATCAATTAACAGCCGATTGGACTAAATGTTTTCCAAAAAATCTAAAAGAAATCATATAACTAGGGATAGTAGATGTCTGTTTAGTTTAGAGCAACAAGCTTACATTTGTACAATACTCAAGAGAAACACGGAATTCTTCGGGCTTATACTGTCATATATTGAAGCAAACTGGAAATACCTATTCCATTATGTAACTGTCTCTGATAATAATTCTTGCGTAATTTCGAAAGATTATTGTAAAATAATGCTTACGTATGGCACATTTGGAACATCTCTGGAAATTTTTGTTTTCTCCAATCGCAAGGAGCATTTCTATTCCTCCGTTATTTATCAATGTCGTTGCGATTCAAATAATAAAAATATATATTTTCATCTTATAGATGACCCCTATAGCGACCACTTTGATTTAATTATACCAATTGCAACATATACTGAATCAACAAATACAAGAAATTCTGATACTATCAATCTAAATTTGCCGAATAAATGAAAGCCCCTAAAGAGGATTCATGAAAATAATATACCGAGTCCGTTGGAAAGTACCCGGAACTTTGAAATTTCTATAAATTTTAATATATTTCTTATTTGCTGTGCCATAAATGCTAAATAACTATATGTTTTATGTAGGTTGTATTGATAGTTAGCTATGCACATACCAGGAAACAATACTTGGTAGATGATAAATATTGTAGAAAAGCATCCAGAACAGTAGACATACCTGTACTTGACACACCCCCCACTCTTCCTACTTTTGGCCACGCCTGCTGCGCTCTGATTGGTTACCCCCACTCCTGTAGCTCCTCCCCTTGCTTCTTCTTGGTCGACGCCCTCATGGATGACCCGCCTGCTGTTCTCTGATTGGACGAGCGCCATTTTGGATGACACGCCTGCTGTTCTCTGATTGGATGAGCGCCATTTTGGATGAAACGCCTGCTGTTCTCTGATTGGACGAGTGACATTTTGGAACTTCGGGCGCCATTTTACCACACCCTATGAATCCATGACGGGAAACTGTATTACCGACAACCTGTGCATCGTCAATAGATGGCATCATGAAGGAATACCGACAAACTATGTACTACTAGAGGGCGTCATGAAGAAATCTGTATTAACAGACGTTCTGCTAATTGTTAATAGAGAGAGCCAAGGTTTATCATTTTATTAAAGTCACTAGATACAATAAGTAGCGCAATCAATTAGGCCTATAAGATAGAAAAAGATAGCTATCGAAATCCCAAACATGGCTGCCGTTTGACAATTTTTTTTGACAGTTGGACATGTGACATAATTTGAACTAAAGTTCCTAGGTAATTATAGAGACTTTAATTTTAACCTGTGATTTTAACCAGGGATTTTAACCTAAAGTTTCTTAGTTGTCGTCACGCGTCAGTTCGTAACCTATGCGTTACCAATTTGTAAGTCATTCCAAAAGCAGTAGTTATGAAAATGATGAGGGTAATTTACTGATTAAATACTGTAGTCAGTTAAAAGAAAACAAAGAACTGGTAACAATAGAAACCACTGTAGTGCACGAGCTACAAGAGGAAGATGAATTTTATTCATATCTTAATTTGTCGAGCGCAGTGCAGGCCGGCTTATATTATTTGTTAGGTGCTGTTTTACATAAAATAAAAAAGCATTATGCAATATGCGCTAATTGTTATAAAGCAGTACAGGAGGTTCCAGATGAAGTTACAGTTTTAACTAGATTTACTAAATTGAGAGAATATAAATCTAACATTTTAGTATATCCTAAATTATCATTATATGATTGCATATTTAATATAGAACTTAGTTTTAGAGCTCATGAAGATGACATTTTAGAAAATAGATTAATTTTAGATGATTTTATAAGCAATGCTATAAATACTTTTATGTGTCCTGGTAGCATTCCGAATTGTCATGACATTTTTGAAAAAATTGTAAAATTATTTTTTTGAACTCACTATCTAGAAAGCAGTGTTCGACGCACTGTCTAGTCAACCGGGAACACTTGTTTCCCGGTTAAGTAAACCGGGAAACACTCAGTGGTGCCAACTGCCAACCCTTGCAAAATTTAAATACCTTTTTTACTGCAAAATTTCTGCCGAAAAACAATCTGTCACATTTGTCAATTGCAGTCATGACTTGCTTTGGTTTATTTTTTTAAATAAAAGTTGTGAAATCAGATAAAAATTTTATTTGACATTTATAACAATGACTACGTTCGTTTCAAAAAGTATTGTACAATTCTCTTGCGTGAACAATGTTCCCGCGTTCACGCATATGAAGGCCATCGCTCCCTTCGGTCGCTCGTGCTTCAAAACTGCGTTCACGCGGGAACATTGTGTTCCCGCACTCGTATCGTAAATAACTATTTAAGTGTCGGGTCTATTTCTTGTTGAATAACAAACATAAAAAACCAAATTGTAATATTTCGACGCAGAGTAGCCGCAGTATGGCAATGCGAGCTTCTGTAAATAAATAATTTTCCATTACGCAGCAAGCAGAAAGTGAAATAAATGTTTGAGACATCTCATTTTGAATTTTCCGCTTTAAAAATCCCAAACATGGCGGACGATTGCGCTACTTATTGTATCTAGTGACTTTATCATTTTATATTAATAAATTTTACCGATTTCTTTTATCACAGCATGTGGCGCTAAATTTGAATCTGTACTGAATCTGTCAATTTTAAATTTGTCATTTTTGCATCTGTCATTTTAAATCTGTCAATTTTGCAGCTGTCACTTATACGTCTGTCAATTTTAATCTGTCATTTTTGCATCTGTCATTTATACGTCTGTCAATTTTTAATTTGTCATTTCTGCATCTGTCATTTTAAATATGTCAATTTTACAGCTGTCATTTATACGTCTGTCAATTTTAATCTGTCATTTTAATTCTGTCATTTTTGCATCTGTCAATTTTGAATCTGTCATTATAAATCTGTCAATCTTGCAGTTGTCATTTACACGTATGTCAATTTTAATCTGTCATTTATACGTCTGTCAATTTTTAATCTGTCAATTTTGCATCTGTCAGTATAAATCTGTCAATTTTGCATCTGTCATTTTAAATCTGTCAATCTTGCAGCTGTCATTTATACGTATGTCAATTTTTAATCTGTCAATTTTGCATCTGTCAGTATAAATCTGTCAATTTTGCATCTGTCATTTTTGCATCTGTCATTTATACGTCTGTCAATTTTTAATCTGTCAATTTTGCATCTGTCAGTATAAATCTGTCAATTTTGCATATGTCATTTTTGCATCAGTCATTTTAAATCTGTCAATTATGCATCTGTCAATTTTGAATCTGTCATTTTAAATCTGTCAATCTTGCAGTTGTCATTTATACGTATGTCAATTTTAATCTGTCATTTATACGTGTGTCAATTTTTAATCTGTCAATTTTGCATCTGTCAGTATAAATCTGTCAATTTTGCATCTGTCATTTTTGCATCTGTCATTTTAAATCTGTCAATCTTGCAGCTGTCATTTATACGTATGTCAATTTTTAATCTGTCAATTTTGCATCTGTCAGTATAAATCTGTCAATTTTGCATCTGTCATTTTTGCATCAGTCATTTTAAATCTGTCAATTATGCATCTGTCATTTTTGCATCTGTCATTTTAAATTTGTCATTTTTGCATCTGTCATTTTTGCAGCTGTCATTTATACGTCTGTCAATTTTTAATCTGTCAATTTTGCATCTGTCAGTATAAATCTGTCAATTTTGCATCTGTCATTTTTGCATCAGTCATTTTAAATCTGTCAATTATGCATCTGTCATTTTTGCATCTGTCATTTAAATCTGTCATTTTGAATCTGTCATTTTAAATCTGTCATTTTTAAAGTAGCCATCTTGGATTTCCCCAGATTTTAATTTTTCTCCTTCTCGCTACGACCTACAAATTCTGCAACATTTCTCTCTCTCTCTCTCTCTTTCTCAAGGTAACTTTTTCGTATATATCCCTCTCTATTCTAGTAACTTTGGCTATCGACAGGGATCGACGCCCGTCACGCGGTTTCAATTAACTCAACAAAGGTCCTTAAAACGACGACGACAGCTCGATAAAACGTTTAAAATTTTGAATTTGTCATTCTTGAAGTTACCATCATGGATTTCCCGCCCTTGAATTTTATATTTCACGGACGACTAACCACATGATCAAAATTATTGTATTCTAATGAAACTTTCTACCCAAAGAGATCATGAAATTTAAAGAAACCGACAATGCTCGATACAACTGCGAGGTTTGCAGGCTCGTTTAACCGTTATATCTATGTCAGTAGCTACCCTTCGTGAAGGGCTTTCGGATCTCCATGTTAAGAAAATTACGTTAATAAATCATTTTATAAGTTTTTTTTATAAGTTTATTTATTAAATACACAAGCTCTTGAATCACGTTCAGGGATCGGACTGGTTTCTAACACTAATATGTATTATTATCAACGGCTGAATTAACTATTTAAAAAGAGGACAAAAACTAGTTCTAATGCAGAAAATATATATAGACTTACCATTTACGCATTGTATGACTTTAAATTAAAGCGGGTAACAACAACAACATTAAAACCGAAAACACACAACTATACTGTATAACCTGCCGCTCTAAACTGAACTCAAATATATGAACCTCGACGGCAAAAAGGGAAACAAACACCCTGAGGCTATGGCTGCATTCTTTTAAAAAGCATGATTTGACCTGTAAATCACTAGTACTTTTGCGGTTTTATACCTACTTCGAACCCCAAAACAGGTAATTTTAATGGTTCTTTCTGTAAAAAATTCTCCCTTTTAACGTACTTGTTCCAATGCTTTGCCGTCGTCAATATAATCTTTTCAAACATCTTTAAAGGATTTCACTGTAATCAATACCATCTTAAAACTCTGTCCACTTGAGAAAACTTTTTTTTTAAACAACAAGAATGTACAGTTTACCTAAAGAATTGTTTCTCGAATTTGGAGAGAATGTGTGAAACACATCTCTGTAAATTATAAATTTATATTACATTTTATTTACAAACTTTGCCTAGGTCGATTCCTGCCCCCCAATTTAAAAGCTAAATTATTACTTATTTTAAATTTTAATACTTTACTTTAAAATTCTCTAATAAATACAAGCATACATTCCTTATTAGTTACTTATATTTTATTACTTTGTTAGTTATATATTTATTAATTATCTAACTTTTATGTTATTGCAATAAGCAATATCAATATCCATACATAAGAATCTTTTTACCTAAGCACACCCTTAAAAGGGATCCGTATCGAGCGCTAAAAACGCAGGTAAAATCTTTAGGGCGGTCTGTCACTTTTCTTTTTTAATAAACAAAAATTTGTTCCGACACTTTCCTCTTTTTCCCCTTAATTTTAATATTACAGGAATCTAATAAACAACTTACCTAATTCCAGGAGGCAATAAGTCAATCACATACAGGTCTCATCATTATAACAATAATTAGTTATAAAGAGGAATTTTACACTATTGATAGATATTGATAGATATTGTATTATTTATATTTGTTTCACATGGATATTAGTTATTATAGGTTACAATTATGATGCTATTTAATACATACTAGAAAATAGTGTTTAAACATTTAGTAATACTTTTAGAAAGGATTCCTATTCTAAGCTGATAATATAAATTGTTTTAAAAAGTTTTAGTCAGCAATAATAACATCGCTTTTTGTTATAAAAATTCTTTTTCTCTCAGGTAAATCTTTATCGATAGGCCGATGGATACCTTAATTAAGAGTTTGGGTCCGGCTTCTTTTATCATAACAAACATAGGGGAAAGTCTGCCTTCTCTGCATCGAAGGACATATCTGGTTCGACCGCGAACTGGTCTTATCTTTATTTTCCTTTTTGAAGCGTATTAATGTGTCTAAATTCTTTGGTGTATATAAATGTTCAATGGCTTTAATGGCAAGATTAAACTTTTATCGGCAACCCTCAATGATGTTCGTTCTTCAACATGTATGATGTAACCCAATACGATATTCATTTTCATATTACAGTATATGTATTTTTGTTATATTTCAAATATTATTTAAAGTGCATCAAGGTTCTTAGGTCTTCAAAGCAGGTAATTCCATAAATTTACAAGAAATAAGTACCTAGGTAATAACCCTTTTAACGTAATTAAGGAAGTCTAATATCTTAAGAAATTCTTTTTCTCTCAGGTAAATCTATATCGATAGGTCGATCGATATCTTAATTTTGAGCGTAATACAATTTAATTTAACCCTATGTTTTGTCTTATTATTATTCCTGTGTAGGCAGTTTAATAAATATTCAAGTAAATATAGATCATGACAAATATATATACATATAATTCATATAATTATATATATAATATTAAAATGTTAACATATACTATGTCACTATCTAATATTGATTCGTACCTTGGTGTGTTTGAACTGTAAATTCGTTCATTAAATTAAACTGCAGAATTAATGCAGAATCTTTTAAATGTAGGTATATTATATTTCAAGAACGGTGTTATTTAAAATAAAAATTGACGATGCAGCTGAAACAGCTTTCACCCCTAAGATATATTGCATGATGTCTATTAGGATATAAATATATTTTATGACTAGTTCATGGGATGCATACGTGATTAGTAATTTAAATTAGATATTATTTTCTAAAATTTAAAATTTATTTTTAATCTAGCTGTCAATTGATTCGATAGCTAATCTATCATTATCAAAGATGATACTTATAAACTAATGTTGACTTTTTATATTGTATTTATTATCTGTTGTACACGGAGCTGTATTCTATTTCTATTAAAGTCACTATTATAGTAATTGGGGATGATATAATTCAAAACTACCTATCCATTTAAATATTAACATACATGAAGGTGTCGCCCATTAAATCAGATGTTGTAACACTATAATAGCATTATCAAAAAGAGTCTTATTTTGGATGCTGTCTTAAAATTGTATGATATCTTCATTCCGTCTAATTAACATATGCCTACAGGTTATTAACCCTTTATCCTTTTTCGATAACAATCAAGGATATCAAGGCCATATTAATTGAACGCTAACATAATATGCTCTGCATATCAACCCTGGGGTTATACATCCTTAGGCTAGAAACAGTCTTGAAACAAAAATGGCAGAGTCCACCCTGTTAGACAAGAAATCAGAGTATGGTCGTATAAAAGAAAATGAATATGTCAAGATGATGCTGGATCTCTGACTAGAAAAACCAAACATGATAACATTGGCAGCAGCAAAGGCAACAAAAAAAAAGGGAGTTAATGATATAGAATATAACACGATGATTGTAAATTGTGGGTGTATATGCTTTATTATGTACGGCTGTGCGTGTATCTGTTTGAAATTGCGCGTTTATATGTTTTATTATGTACGTCTGTACGTGTATCTGTTTGAAATTGCGCGTTATTATGCTTTATTATGTACGCTGTGCGTGTATATACTTTCAAATTGCGCGTGTATATACTTATAATGTACGTCTGTGCGTGTATCTGTTTGAAATTGCGCGTGTTTATCATTTATTATGTACGTTTGTGCGTGAATATTCTTCAAATTGCGCGTGTATATACTTATAATGTACGTCTGTGCGTGTATCTGTTTGAGATTGCGTGTGTATGTACATGTAACTGGACTATATAAACAGGAACTTTGTTCCTGATCATTTATTAGACGGTATGGAACGACGATGATTGTGTGATGTATGCGGTCTGAACATTCGACGGTCCGGGTATGCAAGCCATATGAATATACACCGTGGACACAAAGTCCCATGTACTAAATGTTTCAAATCTTTTTCACGTAATAGTAGTTATAAAAGGCACTTGAAAACAATCCATTGCACCATAGGTGTGAATAATAATGATAATAAGACAAAGCCTAGAAATGATGTAATAATTAAAGACGCGGGTCTGAAACCTGTGACACAAATAAAGAAATAAAGCTCGATGATGATGATGAAATAATAAACGCTCGTAATGCTATACGTAATAAATTAGCCTACTTTCATCGTGATAAAACTGAACCTCGACCGGGGACCGTTTATCTCTCACTGAAACTTGAACAAGCATCTCCAGTTACATCTGTTGAAGAAGAAGAAGAATGTGATTCTGACTTAAAGATTTATCAGGAATTCTCTAACTATTATAAAGCATTATTAGCTAACGGAAAAAACAAAAACGTAAATAAAACTAGGTACGGTCTATAAAATGACATCGATGAGTGGCGATTTGCTTGTTCACGAGTGCAGTTTCAGAGAAAAGATATTTTAATTAAAAACAAACTTTTCAATGGAACACCCGGTCTGTTTACTTTACTAACGCTTAAACGAATAAGCTCTCCTAGTCTAACAGAGGAAGATATCGACAACTATATGAAAATAATCTTACTTACTAATGCTCATAAGAAAGACTATAGGCGTCTAATCTAATTAGGTCGACTAATAAGCGTTAAACATTGGAAATACGAAAATGTAATCAAGCCAAATTTATACAGAATAACAGACTTTGAGGTTAGTCTTCCCAAAAAGTTAAACAAGATGAAACCGGATTGGGTACGTCAGAGTACGCCTGATCAACTAGTGAACCGACTTCGTCTGTTGTATGCTGTAAAGAAAGCTCTTAGCAGCAGTCTCGAAAACGAAAACGATATAATTTCAGTCATGGCAGAGCTTAAAACGAGAAAAATCATAGAATAAGTAAATATTTAATTTGTACTATGTAAGATGATCTTATTGTACTGCTATTTATATGTAATATAAATATAAAATATATATATTTTTTCTGCATTAGAACTAGTTTTTGTCCTCTTTTTAAATAGTTAATTCAGCTGTTGATAATAATACATATTAGTGTTAGAAACCAGTCCGATCCCTGAACGTGATTCAAGAGCTTGTGTATTTAATAAATAAACTTATAAAAAAAACTTATAAAATGATTTATTAACGTAATTTTCTTAACATGGAGATCCGAAAGCCCTTCACGAAGGGTAGCTGCTGACATAGATATAACGGTTAGACGAGCCTGCAAACCTCGCAGTTGTATTGAGGATTGTCGGTTTCTTTAAATTTCATAATCTCTTTGGGTAGAAAGTTTCATTAGAATACAATAATTTTGATCATGTGGTTAGTCGTCCGTGAAATATAAAATTCAAGGGCGGGAAATCCATGATGGTAACTTCAAGAATGACAAATTCAAAATTTTAAACGTTTTATCGAGCTGTCGTCGTCGTTTTAAGGACCTTTGTTGAGTTAATTGAAACCGCGTGACGGGCGTCGATCCCTGTCGATAGCCAAAGTTACTAGAATAGAGAGGGATATATACGAAAAAGTTACCTTGAGAAAGAGAGAGAGAGAGAGAGAAATGTTGCAGAATTTGTAGGTCGTAGCGAGAAGGAGAAAAATTCAAATCTGGGGAAATCCAAGATGGCTACTTTAAGAATGACAGATTTGAAATGACAGATTAAAAATTGACAGACGTATAAATGACAGATGCAAAAATGACAGATGCAAGATTGACAGATTTATACTGACAGATGCAAAATTGACAGATTAAAAATTGACAGACGTATAAATGACAGATTAAAATTGACATACTTATAAATGACAACTGCAAGATTGACAGATTTAAAATCACAGATTCAAAATTGACAGATGCAAAAATGACAGAATTAAAATGACAGATGCAAAAATGACAGATTAAAATTGACCGACGTATAAATGACAGCTGTAAAATTGACATATTTAAAATGACAGATGCAGAAATGACAAATTAAAAATTGACAGACGTATAAGCGACAGCTGCAAAATTGACAGATTTAAAATGACAGATGCAAAAATGACAGATTAAAATTGACAGACGTATAAGTGACAGATGCAAAAATGACACATGCAAGATTGACAGATTTATACTGACAGATGCAAAATTGAAGATTAAAAATTGACAGACGTATAAATGACAGATTAAAATTGACATACGTATAAATGACAACTGCAAGATTGACAGATTTAAAATGACAGATTCAAAATTGACAGATGCAAAAATGACAGAATTAAAATGACAGATGCAAAAATGACAGATTAAAATTGACAGACGTATAAATGACAGCTGTAAAATTGACATATTTAAAATGACAGATGTAGAAATGACAAATTAAAAATTGACAGACGTATAAATGACAGATGCAAAAATGACAAATTTAAAATTGACAGATTCAGTACAGATTCAAATTTAGCGCCACATGCTGTGATAAAAGAAATCGGTAAAATTTATTAATATAAAATGATAAACCTTGGCTCCCTATACTAACAATTAGCAGAACGTCCGTTAATACAGATTTTTTCATGACGCCCTCTAGTAGTACATAGTTTGTCGGTATTCCTTCATGATGCCATCTATTGACGATGCACTGGTTGTCGGTAATACAGTTTCCCGTCATGGATTCATAGGGTGTGGGTAAAATGGCACCCGAAGTTCCAAAATGTCGCTCGTCCAATCAGAGAACAGCAGGCGTTTCATCCAAAATGGCGCTCGTTCAATCAGAGAACAGCAGTAGGAAGAGTGGGGGGTGTGGCAAGTACCGGTATGTCTACTCAGAACTATCTGCAGAATTACGTCACAATTATCAAAAAGGAACCTGGTGGGAAATTTGTATGGAAAATGAGTTTGAAAAAACTGGCGAAATTATGTAAACTTGGAAAAACTGCAGGCTATGAAGTCATAACAGAATAACAAGTGGTGTTGAAACGCATTATATCGTGTGCCAGGGCAATTGCCCTAATTACAACAAGATAACGAAAGATGCCATACATCTGCATATACAAAAACATCACCCCAAGAACGTCAAATAGAAACAATTTTATGGTCGGGTGCTTCGCCGGACCTTAGACCAATAGAAAACATATAACAGCCTTAGTTATAGTCATGTGCATAAATGATGTGTAAATCTCAAATGTATGCGTGGATATGCACGCGCGGATAACACGTGGATTTGTTCATAGTTATATAGGTAATTCCACATGATTTATACGCGTATAAATTACACGATAGAAATCTTTGGCAACGCTGCTATTTTTAAAATTGATTATCTAATAATAATGCTGAAATAAATAAAGATTATTAAAAGTTTCACAGTTTTATTAAAATATACCTGACAATATTGTTTCGACAGCTATGCTGTCATTATCAAAGGTAATATAATTATAAACAAACACGTCGCTAAGGTAGATACAAAATAGGTAACTAGATAAAATAATAATAATAATAATAAAAATTAATAATAAAAATCATAATTAAACATCTAATACTTCCAGTAACGGAGAATTACTGAGCTCAAGTTGTTCATTCATTAAAGGTACCCTGAGTTTGTGTTTGTATATCTCAAAGGCTTCTAAAATGTCTAATTTGCGTTTGTTATTACAAAAATGTAGGAATTTAATATTATTTTGAGGAGTCATTGCGTGATTTTGTTCTAAAAGGTGTTTGGCGTAATTCGATTTTTCAGGATGTTTATTTTTGTAATGACGTACGTGTTCTTTATATCTTATGTCAAAATTTCGAAGTGTTTGTTCAATATATACCGAACTACAAAAAGAACAATTTAAACGGTAAATGACCGATTTCATGATATCACGTGTTCTGTCTTTAGCATTAAATAAAAATGAAAAAGTGTTAGTGTTGGTTTTAAATGTTATTTTATAATTGTTGGTTTTTCTTAGTATATGTGCAATTTTTTCTGATAGTTTGCCAAAATATGGTATAGATATGTAATTTGTGTCTTCTGTTTGATTGTCAATGGGATATATTCTTTTGATAGCTAACCTATAATCTTTTTGTTTAATTAAAGTGTCAATCATGTTCGGATTATAATGATTTGCATGTGCTAGTTGTTTAAGGGCTGATATCTCTTTGCTAAAATCTGATTTTGTTAGTGGAATAGTTAAAGCTCTGTGTACTAATGATCTGTATGCTGCTATTTTATGTGTATTGTGGTGACAAGATTCATTTGGTATTGTTATGTCTGTTTGTGTTGGTTTTCTGTATATGGAAAATTCAAAAAGATTGTCTGCGTTAATCTTGATATTTAAGTCTAGAAAGTTTATAGCCCTGTTTTGTTCTGTTTCTAGTGTAAATTTTATATTAGGATGGATATTGTTTATAAGAATTAAAAATTCATTGATAACCTCAAAAGAACTGTCAAAACAAGCTAAAATGTCATCAACATAACGAAAC
Source organism: Agrypnus murinus (assembly GCA_929113105.1). Classification (NCBI taxonomy): domain Eukaryota; kingdom Metazoa; phylum Arthropoda; class Insecta; order Coleoptera; family Elateridae; genus Agrypnus; species Agrypnus murinus. The sequence goes on along the minus strand of OV816028.1, from coordinate 80,464,269 downwards.
CAGAAGATAATGTGTTTAGAGAGGTTTAATTCAAATATTCGATCTTCAAACTTGTCCATAAATATGTTAGCTAATAGAGGACTTAGAGAATTACCCATAGGTAAACCATCCTTTTGTAAATAAATTATGTTATTAAAAGTGAAATAATTTTGACTTATACAAAGGTCAAATAATTGAATTAACTCTAACCTTTTAACTAATTCTATATTACTATTGATCAAGAAACTATCTAATAAAGGAATACATTCTTGTGGTGGTATTCTGGAGAACATGTTGCAAATATCAAAACTAACAAGTTTTGAATGTGGTGGAAGATGTATGTTTTGCAGCTTATCTACTAATTCTAAAGAATTTCTAACAGAGTATTTCGATTTGTAACCTATCGTGTTAATAATCTGGTTCAGTTTTTTGGATAAAATGTGATTAGGTGCATTGATGTATGATACAACTGGTCTTATTGGCATATTCTGTTTGTGGGTCTTCACTAATCCATACAGTTTAGGTATTTGTGGGTTTTTATTAATAATTTGTTGCTTTTCTAATTCTGAAAAGCAGATATTGCAGTTTTCTAAACCTTGTTTTATTTCTTTTTGGAATTTTGTGGTTGGGTTTTTGTTTAACGTTTCAAAATTTTCTTTATTAATAAATTCATTAACTTTTTGTATGTAAATATCTTTTGAAAGAATTACCAAAGTGCTACCCTTATCTGCTTTAACAGAAATTAGATTGTTCTCTGTGATTTTCTGTTTTATAGATTGAAGAAGTTATGTTAGATGTGTTGTACATTTTGTCCTGTTTCAAAGACATCTCTTTTAACAAATTCGAAATTTGGAATTTTGCATAGTTATTATGATCTTTCTTAAGTATAGTTTCGCATTCAACGGCCAAAATTTCTTTAATTTTGTTGGTAAATTTTGGAAAAGGACAAAATTTGAAACCTTTGTTAAGAAATCGTGTTTCTCTGTCATTGAATGTTATATTCGACAAGTTTATGAAACGAGGATAAAAGTTTGCAGTGTTCTGACAATTATGGTTATTTTGTAGTGTACGTTTTTGTTGTATAAGTCGATGAAGTTTATTTTTCTGTGTGGTGTATTTTTTGAATTTAATGTGACTGACGGTTTCTCTAATGTCAAAATCTAAGATGTCAAATTGGATATTGTGTAATTTATGAGTAAGTTCTGTATAGAGTACCTTTATATAAACGTGCATATTGTCTCTTATACTAAACCATTTCTTCGATTCTTCTTTGAGCCATCTTCTTTTGGCATTCCTAATCACTTTTTCAGTAATCGAATTCTTATGTTTGTGTAGTTAGGAATAACCTGACGTTTCAGACATTCTTGGTTAAACCAAACATTCTGACTTGCGATTCCGTGTTTGATCATAAGTTTCTTGTATAACTTGGCTTGTTCTTCTAACGAAGACGAAATAATCTTGTTTATTGTTTCCAGCCTTATTTTGTGGAACTCCATAATTATGAAATAAATAAAGATTATTATTAGTCAGGTTATTCCTAACTACATAAACATCACTACCAGAACCAAACAAAAACCCAACCACAAAATTCCAAAAAGAAATAAAACAAGGTTTAGAAAACTGCAATATCTGCTTTTCAGAATTAGAAAAGCAACAAATCATTAATAAAAACCCACAAATACGTAAACTGTATGGATTAGTGAAGACCCACAAACAGAATATGCCAATAAGACCAGTTGTATCATACATCAATGCACCTAATCACATTTTATCCAAAAAACTGAACCAGATTATTAACACGATAGGTTACAAATCGAAATACTCTGTTAGAAATTCTTTAGAATTAGTAGATAAGCTGCAAAACATACATCTTCCACCACATTCAAAACTTGTTAGTTTTGATATTTGCAACATGTTCTCCAGAATACCACCACAAGAATGTATTCCTTTATTAGATAGTTTCTTGATCAATAGTAATATAGAATTAGTTAAAAGGTTAGAGTTAATTCAATTATTTGACCTTTGTATAAGTCAAAATTATTTCACTTTTAATAACATAATTTATTTACAAAAGGATGGTTTACCTATGGGTAATTCTCTAAGTCCTCTATTAGCTAACATATTTATGGACAAGTTTGAAGATCGAATATTTGAATTAAACCTCTCTAAACACATTATCTTCTGGTTTCGTTATGTTGATGACATTTTAGCTTGTTTTGACAGTTCTTTTGAGGTTATCAATGAATTTTTAATTCTTATAAACAATATCCATCCTAATATAAAATTTACACTAGAAACAGAACAAAACAGGGCTATAAACTTTCTAGACTTAAATATCAAGATTAACGCAGACAATCTTTTTGAATTTTCCATATACAGAAAACCAACACAAACAGACATAACAATACCAAATGAATCTTGTCACCACAATACACATAAAATAGCAGCATACAGATCATTAGTACACAGAGCTTTAACTATTCCACTAACAAAATCAGATTTTAGCAAAGAGATATCAGCCATTAAACAACTAGCACATGCAAATCATTATAATCCGAACATGATTGACACTTTAATTAAACAAAAAGATTATAGGTTAGCTATCAAAAGAATATATCCCATTGACAATCAAACAGAAGACACAAATTACATATCTATACCATATTTTGGCAAAATATCAGAAAAAATTGCACATATACTAAGAAAAACCAACAATTATAAAATAACATTTAAAACCAACACTAACACTTTTTCATTTTTATTTAATGCTAAAGACAGAACACGTGATATCATGAAATCGGGCATTTACCGTTTAAATTGTTCTTTTTGTAGTTCGGTATATATTGGACAAACACTTCGAAATTTTGACATAAGATATAAAGAACACGTACGTCATTACAAAAATAACCTTTTAGAACAAAATCACACAATGACTCCTCAAAATAATATTAAATTCCTACATTTTTGTAATAACAAACGCAAATTAGACATTTTAGAAGCCTTTGAGATATACAAACACAAACTCAGGGTACCTTTAATGAATGAACAACTTGAGCTCAGTAATTCTCCGTTACTGGAAGTATTAGATGTTTAATTATGATTTTTATTATTAATTTTTATTATTATTATTATTATTTTATCTAGTTACCTATTTTGTATCTACCTTAGCGACGTGTTTGTTTATAATTATATTACCTTTGATAATGTCAGCATAGCTGTCGAAACAATATTGTCAGGTATATTTTAATAAAACTGTGAAACTTTTAATAATCTTTATTTATTTCATGATTATGGAGTTCCACAAAATAAGGCTGGAAACAATAAACAAAAATAATAATAATGCTACTACTCATTGCCTGGCGAACCAGTCCCAGAAGCTATGAAGCTTGTGCGGGAGGGAGGGGCTATTATTATGATTACGAAGGGCCAACGTGCGGCTGCAGCTGGTTTACAGATGGTATAGCACAAATCTCACATTTTTGTGTTACAACTAAGGAGAATTGCAGAAAATCTTAACTAGTTCTGCGGATACTGGACCGCTTGGGTGAGCTTACTAGGTTTGCATGCTAGTCGTTACACTCCCTCGGTTATAATCCTTTATCAAACTGAAAATGGAAAACCATCAAACGACCAAAAAAGGTCGAACTGGGAACAAAAAGAGAAGTCAATACTACTAGATTTATTGCGTGAAAAAGTTGATGTGATCTAATGCAGAAAAACAGATAATAGCCTGAATAAGAGAAGAGAAGCAACTTGGAATGATCTTAAAAAGCAAAGTTGAAACTTTGGGGTACAACAGAGATCTTCCAAAGACAAAAGAGCAGTGGCAAAGAATGCAAAAGGGAAGCAAAAAGCAGGGTTTAAAATGTTTAAAGAAAAATGCGAAACAGGAAGAGAGACGAGAGATTCACCTAATGATTTTGAGTATCCTTAGATATCTGGCTCCAGCTGATTTTGAGAATGATTATTCCGAATTTGATTGCAATGGCAATAAAGGCAAGGATAAGGAGTGTATTTCAGAAGCTAAAACAAACGCAGATTTACCACTAATAACCACCGATAATTTCGCCTGGATTCATCTTTCGTATGTACGTCTCAAAGGGGTTTTTCTCTTTTTATAAACTTTGCTCTTCCTGGGTCTTTCCATTTCTTGTGTACCAGGAATTTTATCTAATTAATTCTGAATCTCTTCGATATCTAAATCTACCTCTTACGAAATTGATAAAGAAAGGCAAACATTTTTTACTACTGTCACTTTACACGTAACTTAAACTAGGGTCGGAATGCGTATAAAATCTACACGCATCCATAATTTACAACCCTGTGTAAGATGTTTATGAATATGCATTTCGTGTAAAATCATTCACGTTCAATCCACGTCAGATTATAACGGGTGTTCATTTAAATTCGTAATCTAGTAACCTTTGGATTATTGCCTGTCTCTATCTGCGACGTATTATATCTGTCGCTCTGTCTTCTTTCATTAAAATTCCAAAGGTTGCTAGATTACGAATTTAAATGAACATGCGTTACATGCGTGTAAATTACTAATGAAATCACTAAGGCTGATAGGGACTAATAAAAATTGAGGTAGAACGTATGGCACCTCGAAATGAAAACGAGTAAACGCATCAATTTTAAAAGCGCGGGACAGCATTACTGCCCAATATGCAACTGACTTAATCTCAAGACTTCCTGGACGTCTAACAAAGTGTTATCAACTAAACGGACATTGTATTAGCAAATAATTTTAATTGGTTGATATTTAATTGTATTGTTTAATTAATAAAAATATATTTTGAAAGTTATAACTGTGTTTTGTTTTTCCAGCTACTTTCTAGACGGACTATACTAATAATTTAGAACGGAAATTCAGAGACCTTCAACAATCAAATAACAAGGAAGGTTTTCTCTAAAAAAATAATACTCCTAATAGTTCAAACAGCTCCTCAAGCAAAGATATCAGTACTTGTCCATTGTGTACTAAAATATATAAAAATGAGAAAAGAATTTAAGTACACATTCGCAGGGCTCATGGAAAAGAATATAGGGATATTATCTTTCAAAGAAATATAATAAGAGTGAAATCGGAAATAACTTTACAAAATAAAACTGCAGATACAACAAATATCAACAAAAAGAAATATGAGAATTATAGTACTTAAACAAGCATTAGTCTAGACCAGGGTTGGCAAAAAACATTTTTTCTAGATTAATCGTGGTTGTTTATTATCGAACATAAAGTTTAAAACACCCCATATAAAAATAGTATATTGTGCTACAAGTGCAGAAAAGTGCCAATTTCTCACGAGTGTGAAGATTTTGCGGCATGAGACGTAGTCGAATGCCGCAATCACACGAGTGAGAAATTGGTGTTTTTGCACGCGTTACACACTATACTTTATCTACGACAACAAAAAAGTAATAAACCACCAACAGCTAAGGAAGTTTTTTAACCTAGAATTTATACTCGCATTCATATTTGAAATATTTGGCAATAAATTAAGAGATGTAATGTGAGCCGCTTCTACGATGTTTGGTGGTGTACGAGTGTACACCCCAATTTTCCTTCATCGGTTTCACTCATGATACATCTAGAATTTTAAAAACGACAAAAGTAAACATTAAATTTGTAAAGACAATAGTAATAATACGTTTACAATTTGTATAATTTCAGTCAATCTACTATTTGGTACTTACAGCTAAATAATCATACGTATGTACTCGTTTTCAAAAAATAATTTATATTATGTAAAAAAATCGCAATTCAATTGTCAAGATTATTAACCTCTGCGCAAAATGTCAAATATTCTCGCATTATGTAGCAAATTATAAATGTTTTCAATGTTTTTATTGTAATTTAGCAATAATAATAAATAAAATTACATTAAAAATTATATAATAATGTAAAACATTAATTAATTTTACGTTTTAATTGAATAACAATCATTGTAACTTTATATAATGAGAAAAAAAACATCAATGAAAGGCGTCTCGATAGCTCAGCGCTTACGCTGTAGCTACGAACCGAGCGATCCCGGGTGTGACCTTAGTTTTTTTCTAGATGGATTTCCATTCGAAATATAATTTAATGTAAAATATTAATTAAAGAAAATAAATTAACCTTTATCTAAAATTTATAACATTTTATATTTCAAATAATTAATAATATTATAAATACACGGCCTACTAGATTCATACAAGCTTCGCTTATATACGGCCGTCTCATTTCCAGTTTTTTCATTGTTGAAAATTATTACAGATTCGTACGTTAAATGGCGCCCACTGGCGGTAACTTTACAACAAAGATGTTTGAAGTCAGAGCTCAGTCGTTAATTTTTAGGTTATATTTTATGTGATTTTATGTCAATTGTGTCAAATTGCCTCCGATTAAAGAATTATTAGCAACGATCAAATATTATTAAATTATGCATTAAAAACAATAGGTTTATTATATTACATTACAAAACGTTACATTAAAATTTTATTTATTATTTTAATTTATTATCCTTTCGATGTCTTTATTTTTATAAAAAAGGCTGTCAGTCCCCAAATAAAATTAATAAACTATTAAAAAAGTTACATTAAAACTAAAAAACATACTTTAACAACCACTTTACAAATACACGTATTTTTATGGTATTTTTCCGGTATGCTGTCAAAGTCAATTCTCTATAGCTGGAGCAGCCTAAGTCTTCTTTTATTTGAAGTATAAATTGCAGTCTAGGTTTAGCTAGGGTGTTCTTTCCTTCGATCATGCTTTCTATTGCTATTTTTAGATAATTCCCGAATGTCTTAAAGTGTCTTATTAATCTATCTTTGCTTTTCATGGTCTTCTTCATTAACTATCTTTCTTCTTGTATATTATTCTATCTGCTTCACTAATCTTTATTCTTCTTGTACTTTTTCTAGTATCTCGTTGTTCGATATTCGATCAATCCATGTTTACTTTAGCATCTTTCTATAGCACCATAACTTAGAAGCCTATATACGTTTTTTTTTCATTCTTTGCTATTGTCCAGTTGCGTTTGAGACCCGTATAGCGACACTCCATGCGAATATGTGTAAAAGTTTGATAGTATTGACTTGATTTTATACCTTTGTATAGATTATTATGCATTTAGTTAGTTCAGAAAAGTTCCCGACTCCATCTTCTTCCTGGAACACTTCCTCATTCAAGACATGATACCAAAATCGTTAATTAATTATCGTTATCCTAGATTCCTAACCTCCCTACAAAATTTCTAAATACTTTCTCAGACATCGCATTTGATTTATATCACATAAACCAAATTCCGTATAAAGGTAATGCCTTATCAGACAAATTTTGTCAGTTTTATATTTCTTTTACTGAAACTATTGGTCTTAAGTCTCAGTAGATTTTATCAGATTTCATGTCTAAAAAAAGTTTATTTTTAGAAATGAGTGTCACAGTGAGATTTCTTCATTCCATGAATACTTCTCATACTTCTAATCATAGCTTCAGTTCATAGATCGTGCATTAACGTTAGGTGTCTACATCATCTGCTGTGGTAATTCAAGTGCTACAAAACCTAAAGGAACATTTGTAATTTGCAAAAAATTCAACTGCACTTAGTTAAATACTGTGGCTATCGTGTGGTTATTAAGGTGTTTCTAGTCTAAGAATTGGGGCGTTAGTAAATATTACATAAACTCAGTATAATTTTCTTACATGTAGGATATTTTAATTTCCTAATCCCCACTGTAACATATTTTTGTCATATTTACGTACGTTAGATCCAAATATATATGTACAAATGCCAATAAATTAATATTATACAATTGGAAATGACAATTACTGGCATGACGTATAACCTAAAAATTAACGACTGCAGTCTGACTACAAACCATCTTTGTTGCAAAATTACCGTCAGTGGGCGCCACTTAACGTACCGATCTGTAATTTTTGGATCCTAATTTCAACAATGAAAAACTGGAAATTAGACGGCCGTATAGAAGCGAAGCTTATATGATTCTAGTAGGCCGTGATAAATATTGCAAGTGGTGACATCTATGGCGTTGTAATAGAACTACGGATTATTGAGAACTCCTTCCTCATATACTTTTACCGTTGAGTTTGGAGGTTGTTTGCAATTGGTCGTTTTGACGGTTACTAGATTGTGCGGAATATGTAACTTTCTATGGTGGTCGTAGATAAACATGTTTAAACATGAACTATTATAAACTAAGAGATCTTGAAATATTTTAATGAAAGCTTACAAGAAAGATATTATTAAATTCCGTTACAAATTACCATCATGATTCATGATTATGCATGCCTGAAACAAAGTCCTTATCATCACTTTTTTAATTTTACGACTTCCTAGTATAACAGTAACACAAAGAAACACTATAAAAAATCTATTTTAATCCGCGCCAAAACAAAAGTATTAAATATAAAGTCAACACATTGCAAATTATAATTTATAAATAAAAGGATCATTATCCTTTTAAATGCGCCTTCAGATTTCTAAAAAGAATGGGGAATTAGTAAATAGAAAATCAGTCGAATATTATATATTCATGAAGACGATTCGACAAAAGCATCCTATATAGCAGCATTTTTTTAACAATTTTATTAAAGATGCTGTTGAACTTCATAAAATTAAAACCAAGTGTATACATTGCAAAAAAGAAATGTGCGCTATGTGCGTTAAATTAGTTTCTCTTATGAAGTATCAAAGACTATTGGTAAAGTTCATATTGAAGGGAAGTATTTTTTCAAGTATTTTTGTTTGTTTAGATTTACTATTTACGTAACCAAGTCATCTTTAAACATTATCTCCGTTATTTATAGCCAGTTTTATTGAGTGTTCTACATCTGAAAATGAATATTTAATATTAATTTAATGTTGTTGCAGCAAAACTAGTTGATTTTATACAATGTAATCTAATCCTATATCCACCTTATAATTTAATTTACTATTAAAGTAGAATTGTTTATATGGTTCAAATTTCAAGCTTGAAAGTCATTTTTTTAAATAAATTTAAATAATACTTAATCAACATATTGTCTATAGTGTTTCATTTTATAATTTATAGTTGTAATATTTATAGTAATCCACCTTTCAGATGGAAACTGGTCAATTAAATTCGAAAACGCAGTAGTATAATCTAATTTTTTTCTTTTTCAAGTTTTGCAAAAGGCCTTTTTAAAACAATTACAAAAATACATGCTTTAAAATACACTTAAAAATAAATAGTTAAAAATTTTGTTTGATGTTTTAAACTAGTTTTAAATGAGTGGTTCAAACAAAATGTTTTCAACATGCCAACCCTGGTCTAGATTCTGAAATCACAAAATGGAAAGAAGTATTTATAAAGTCTAATTACCCACGAGTCTAATTTACGATTTCGGCAGGGTTGTAGGAGAGTTCGGAATTTTTTTAGTAAATCTCATTAACAGTTTACCATTTGCTAAACATCCTAGCAGAAAATATTGTGAATTGAAAAAAACCAATCTTTATAGATCAAATAAACCATTTAAAAATTCCAGCCCACAAAGAACATTTAAGGATAAAATGACAAAAGAATATTGGAAAAAGATACATTCTGAATATTAACAGAAGTAACCAAAGAAGAGATTAAAAATTCTTTAAAAGGCATTGTTGATACGTCTCTAGGTCCCGATAAAATTATAATTAGAAGCATAAGATCTAACAAAGAAGTGTTATCTGTCCACAAAAATGTGGGATTTGTGCGATAACATCTATAAGTCGGCTGCAGCCGCACGATGGACCTGCATAATAATAATAATAATAATTGCCCCCTGCTTCCTGTACAAGAAAGATAACTTCTGGAGCCTGGTTTCTGGGGTCAAATAATATATCTAGAAACGTAAACCTCGCCTTTTATTCAATCGTTGGAAGTTAGTGTTTTACAAGTCAAACAGTGTGGTACTTGTGTTATTGTGCATTACGTCTTTTCCACCTCCTGTTGATCAACCATTGCTTTTTTAAAAAAGCCCATCCCGATTGTGTGGCACAGGCGTACACAAATTTGTATCCCATAGGAAATCGTTTGGTTGGGATTGATTCATTAGTAATTTCAAGGTATTTAATAAAACTACATTTTTAATAAAACGATAAATTACTTGCTTGCGCAGATAATCTATTGTTTATCATATAAATGAAGCAATATAGTTCCTAAATGACCCCTTTTGATTATACTAAATCCGAAGGTATGCATTCAGCTGCTTTGTTGGAGCGGGAGAGTCATAAGTAGTCGGCAGCGTAGCAGATATTGAAATTTCAATAATTTCGTCTGTATTACAGATAGCGATAAGGCTTTTTTCGCCAAAAACCTCCTTAGAGTTTTTACTAAATACTCTGTATTATGTCTGGATAGTCTGGATTATTAAGGCGTACATCTCTTGTAATACAAAAGTTTTTCTCATGGTGAAGATTTTAGTGCACAAATATGACATAGTATAACAAAATGGTAATTTTCTCAGATTTTCTTTGTCCAGCCTAAATTTGAAGCTTCGAACTCTACGAGAATTTTTGAGAAAAGTCAAGGCCACTCTAAATCGATGCGCTGACTCTGGATTCGTATGCAGCAGTAAAATCTACATAAAAAGCAGTTTCAAAACACGTGTGTCATCGACTCCGGATGACCATGTAGAATTTAGGTACGCTGCTAACCGACTATTTACCACCATCCAACTTGAAATGGATACTAAATTATGTAAATCAGGAAAAGGGTTGTTTCCTTGGAAAACCACTTCAACTTTTCTCTATCTCGATTAATTCTAGAATCCCAAGGAATGTGTTGCGTAATTTCTAAATATTCGTCAAATGTTACTTTATAAAAATCTTCAAGATCTTCGATTATATCTTTAGTAAATATAACTCCCTTGATCCCCTTTAGAGCAACGCTTTCGGTTACGCCTCGTCTAATAAGTCCTTCTTCGATACTTACGAGTCTCATTTAAGAGTTTACTCTATAGTTTGGTCCGAAAAGATTGCTGAAAAATATTTGTCTGTTCTTCGCGCAGTCCAATAACCGCTATCAACAATATTCTGTAGGTTTCCTCTAGGGGAGAGTGACGGTGTTAGATAATAAGGTAACCAAAATAATGTATTCCTATGCAAAATCACATTCTAAACAGTGTTTGACTTTTTGAACTTTTCTGTAAAAGTGATAGAAACGGCGTAAATCGCATTTTCAATATCGACAATTCAATCTCAAAGACGGTCATTTTGGGTCCGCCATTTTGAATTATCAAACTTTCTACATAATCAGCAACTCCAAAACCCCCTTCAACGTGAATTTCGCTCAATCTGGTTAAAACTTTCCGAGTTATTAAATTGGGAGCAAAAATGGGGGTTTCAACACCCCGGGGGGCGTGCCCCTATTTTAAACAAATGATATTTTATATTGGTCCAGTACTGAAGGCATTACAAAAAATTTCAAGTCGCTATCTTTAGATAGTAAAAAATAATAACTTAGGCATGTATTTTTTGCAAAAATTGACTCTACTGTTGGTTTATTGTGAAAACCTTTAAATTAATTCTCTCTACGGTGTTTTGAACCTTAATTTTTAGATTTTTTTTTTATTTCTGTTGTAAAAAATGGATCGGTACATCTACATCACAAAATCTCTAACCAGTTCAAAGTTGCTAACTCGGAGTGGTTAAGAAGGGACTCTATTAACATAACTGTTCCCATAATTCCCTGTTTCCACTGCTACAACTTTTGTTTTCCTACAATAGAAATTGTATAGTTATTTGTTTCATTAGTACAAAAAATGCATGTTTTTGGGACGTTGCCGGACGACGTGTTAGCGGAGTCTGGTAATCTTATGAGTCCCAAAAACTCATTTTTTGTACGAATTAAACATACTATCTTTTCTTCAACTGCTTATTTTTAACAAGCAAACTCTGTGAGAGGACTGTAGAATAAACAACATGACGTTAAACTACTTTTTATTTACTGAAATTCTAATATGTGTATAAAGTAGCAATTTGAATATTAAGAGTTAATATCATTCAGAAATACTCACAAATGTATAATCTCACTCCCATTTCGTCGAAAATTCGAAGAAATTTCGACAAGCGTTTTCTAAGATATACGTGTTTACCGTTAAATAATTAGAGGTTAGGGTTGGTTTTTGTTTTTGCGACGTCGTTCTGAGCAACAACTAAAATTTTAATAGAAACGTCTAATTTGTTTTTGATTTTTTATGTCTTGAATTAATTTAATATTTTAATATTGTCATAGAAAAGATAAATGATTATTATTTAAATGAAAATTTCTACTTATTACTTCGCATTATTGCTATAAAAGAAAATCTTATAGACATCGAACCTTATAGACACCGACATAACTTCAGACTACTTTTTGTATTAGTACAAAAAGTGATTACTTTTTGTACAATTGCTATGGTAACGAGTTACAGTTCCTAAATGGTTTACTTTTTATACAAAATAATTTGATGTTATAGTGTCATATTCGAGCGGTTGGAGAAAAAAGCTTTACTCAACTTGCTATTTAGGTTATGTGATTAGCAAACAAAACATTTAATAGAATACTTACATTATTGCACGTTTTAATTTAACGCTACCTTTTCTACCGAAAAAGTATTTGTATTGAATTGAATTTTTCGTTTGTTTTCAAAGCAGATACAGCTTCCTTTTTAGTAATTTGTGAATAATAATTAATTTTTTTTATTTCATTTCGTATTTCAAACAATTGTTTATATACTACAATTAGTAAAATAAGGTATATTTTTATCTCCGTTGCCAATGACACCGGAGTTCAAGACGTTCTTGATCTCCGTTGTTGTTGGCAACGTAAAAATCATTCGATGTTGCATAACAGAGACACGTGACATGCTACTTTTTATCTCCTTGGTTACGCGTATGATGACACAGACAAGGCAACTTGCTTCATTATACAATAAATTCGGATGAATTTTAAAAAAGAGAAATTAGAATTGAAATACGAAATAAAATAAAACAACTTATGCAATACGGAGATCAAGCTTCTTTAAATCCTCGAAGATGTTATAACGCCTTCTCGGATTTAAAGTATAGCTTGATCTCCTAATTACATAATATATATAATTACCTTTGATAATGCCAGCTTAGCTGTCGAAACAATAATTGTCAGGTTATAATTTAATAAAAACTGTGAAGCTTTTTATTAATATTTATTTATTTCATAATAATTAATTATTGTCTGTGATTTATTATCATTAAGAATAGATATTAGTTATAGCATTTGATTTCTGATTGGTACAAATTGATATATTATTGACTTAATTTATTTTTTCACACTGTTTCTGTGTTTATATAAATAAGACTCTAATTTTCTGTTTCGTTTGTGAACTATTGCGTTTTATTTTATTTCGATTATACTGAGTTGAACGGCGACTGTTTATTTTGTAGCCGACGGCTATTTTGATTCATTTTTATTCAGAACAGTTTTTCAAAGACCTTTAAATTGTGAGGATTTAGCCACAGACAAGCCTAATTTCATTTACGGGAAAAGGCAAATCCATGGATAGAAGTTACTTTAAATTGCTTAGAAATTATATAATCAGAGATTATGTTCACATCTAATTTTGCTCTTCATAACTTCTTTAGACATATAATAAAACTGAAATATCTGTTGTAAATTTAACAAAGAAAAGTTTGAAGTTCTTTACAAATAGGCAGTCAAAGAAGTTAAACCGCCCAATGTAAGCAGAATAAGAAGAAATTAGAGAAAAGTTTGCAATAACGCAAGCAACTTTCGAGCTTTACCAACATTAAATATTGTACAACCAAAATTTAGCTTGTAAATTGTGGAGCTAGGTAAAATCGAGCAGGTGGAAAATCCGATATTTTTAGCTACACTTGCGTATGCTTCCACTTCGTTTTTATTTACATAAATCATTAAGGCAGCGGTAAGGGATTGTTTTCTTAAGAATGGAAAATTGTTAGCGGATAGTTTAACCATACTGTCCTTATTTGGTTAGGACTTGGGGGACAAACATTTAATAATGCTGCTTACACGAGAGAGTTAATTAAAATTTGAATAGTAGATCGATCCTGGCCTATAAACTGACCGTAACAGCAAGGAAATTTCAAGGTAGCGAACATCCATATGCATGATGATTGATCGTGGAAATGACAATAGCTATAGGTTATAGCCGGTAATATATCAGCCGCGAACAACCAGAATGGCTTGTATTTTTTATACTGTGCGTAGCATTTTCTCTAACCCACCCTATTTTAACATCCACGCATTTTACGTATATCTCTTTCTCTGAAGCAAATTTGTTTAGAACTTTACGATTTATTCAGGTTTGACATTTCGTTTTCTGGGAAACGTATTACGTAATTGAAGGAATTCCCTGTTGTATTATGAAATATTACAAAAACAATAAACAGTAATGGAAAATTCAAAATCTACATTTTAAATTATTATAATTTGTTAAGAGATATATCGTCTTTGAAATCTAACACGCTAACGAAATAATTTTTTGCCTTAATGCTGAATTCATGAATGTCTTTGCATATTAATGCAATTTCATTTCTTCTAAAGCTGTTATATTGGCGAAATGTCTGGTACTAAATATACATTCAGAGTGTTGAGAATTCTAAATCCACTGGGTTATACCGTATACATCTCCTACGCGTTTTCCTTAGCCTATTTTAGCTTTCATTCAAATAGGTACTCGATGCGTGTTCACGCACTATCTGAGACACTGACTACATCATGTTCCCTTCAATTCGTTATTTTTAATGCGTTTCCTGGTTGATCGATACGACGCAAAGAACTTGCAAAATGTATTCAATTGTTGAAATTGCTTTATTAGCAATGCAACCCTGAGCATCGATATACTCTTCAAAACGCGAGTTTCTTATCTGATTAGGTTCAAATATTGATTAAAACACTTCTAAAATTATTGCTTTTGTTCTGAAAAGGTTCGTACGATTTACGAGTTGCTACTTTTTAAATTACAAAATTGTAGATTTTTCAGGTTGGTGGCTAGGGTTCATTTCAGAATTGTAGAATTCAGAGTAGGCTGCGATACTACATTGTATTATCTTCACCTAAAATCACTAAAGTCAAATATTAAGCTTAAATATGCTTAGAAATTATGTTATAGCGTGTGGGACATTTATCTTCTGTATGATAATTTACCATCTTTAGAGATTAATTAAAGGTGAAAAGGTTTCGAAACAGCACAATGCGCAGAAACCGAAATACGTATGAGCGTTCGAAATTCCGTCGCACGCGCATATCTTTCTTAATGCAGTAGCGTCGGTATATTTCCCTTCTGTCTTGTTGCGTGTGCTTATATCTCACAATTATCTTTTTGCTACTTAGGTGAGTTGATTTAAGCTCCAACCCCTTCAATTGAAAGTGGTTATTTAAAGATTATAAAGTGTACTTTGAGATTTTCATAACATTTTATGTGCACATATTTTTTACCCCTTTTAATGAACAACATACGCGCCACCACTGTACTCGCAGGTGACGTTCGCGCAGATCTTGATGAGTCATTGTGATGTTTCGAAACTACGTGAACTTTAATAGTAAATGATAATAGGTAATGTCTTAAATAAGTTCAGTTTTGAATTCTTTGTAGGAACCTAAAATGTATTTACGAAATATGAAAGAATGTGTACTCATAAATTAGTCACCCTTCTGACCCTACACCTGGTGTTAATGGTTTTTGTCACACCCTCTGAAGCTAGAGAAAACACATACTCAAAACTTTACAAGAATTAGGGTTGTTAGGGAATCAGTCGGTGATATTATGCGAGGATGAACAGTTGGCCCTATGGTGGTGTTGAGCGAACGGTATTACACGGATTCGAACGTATAAAAGGCCTTTAACGGTTTCGAGTGTAGTGCGTGTATTCTGTATTGAGACTAAAAGCGTAGAGATGCGTAATGCTAATATTTACTGTGTTTGTGCTACGGCACTTTGTTGTTATCATTTGGCAACTTGAGTTGTTGCTTGAATTGTTGGCAGTAGGTATTGCGCCCCTTGAGCGTGGGAAAATTTTGATGACCGTGGGAACCTAATTAGCATAATTAATTGCTCTAATTAAATTGATTGCTCTAATTAATATGCAAATGAGGCGCGAATTAAATTTATTGCTCTAATTAATATGCAAATGAGGCGCGAATTAAATTTTTGCTCTAATTAATATTCAAATGAGGCGCGAATTAAATTTATTGCACTAATTAATATGCAAATGAGGCGTGAATTAAATTGATTGATCTAATTAATATGCAGGCGTGAATTTATTGCTCTAATTAAATGATCGAATTATTTGATCTAATTGCAGGTAATAATTTATTGCTCTAATTAATATGTAGGGACGGCCATTTTGGAACTTTATCATTCGCAGTCTCCTCTCTCTCTCTCTCCTGTTAGAGGACGCATGAAAGAGCCCTCTCTCTCGCTCCTATTAGAGGACGCATTAAAGAGCTCTCTCTCTCTCTCTCCAATTAGAGGACGCATTAAAGAGCTCTCTCTCTCTCTCTCGCTCTCCTATTAGAGGACGCATTAAAGAGCCCTCTCTCCTATTAGAGAATGCTTTCTCTCTCCAGCGCACACACACACCCTGTACTCTTTCCACTACCTTTTCTAGAAGAACGTGAATTAAATTGATTGATCTAATTAATATGCAGACGCGAATTTATTGCTCTAATTAAATGATCGAATTAAATTATTTGATCTAATTGCAAGCAATAATTTATTGCTCTAATTAATATGCAGGGACGGCCATTTTGGAACTTTATCATTCGCAGTCTCCTCTCTCTCTCTCTCTCTCTCTCTCTCTCTCTCTCTCTCTCTCTCTCTCTCCTATTAGAGGACGCTTTCTCTCTACAGCGCACACACTGTACTCTTTCCACTACCTTTTCTAGAAGAAATAATAAAAGCATATAGGAATTAAAAATTATGTTTATTAATATATATATATTGTTATGACTACATTTAATTTATAATAAAAAAAAATGATGATAGAATGCTGGTGATGATACTAGTAAATGAAACATCAATGTTTATACATATTATTTATTTTTTGCTGTATATTTAATAGACAATTTTAACATGTTATCTGTTAAATTATTCACAACACAGTATGAGTCGAGATCGTCTCGTAACATTTGTAAATTTTTTAAATATTTTTGTAATCTATTTCTAAGGAGGTTTATTTGTGCCAAGGTACGACGGTGCAGACGTTGTAGTCGTCGTCGTTGACGTCTCCGACTACTGCTGCTGGTGTTGATATGATTACCCTTAGCTCTTGCTGCTGCTGATACGTTTGACGCGTGATCTGCAAGGTCCTGATCTAAACGGCAACATACACAGAAATATATTAGCGCATATATATATATATATATATATATATATATATATATATATATATATATATATATATATATATATATATATATATATATATATATATATATATATATATATATATATATATATATATATATATATATATATCTGAAGTAATAAAACTCTGAAGTTTTTTCTAAACAATAACAGCTTACCTATTTCCAGGGTTTCGATCATACAGGAGTTGTCGTCGTCGTCGTCGTCGTAGCAAGAATTAGAACTGCTCGTCATCATCATCATATTGATTACTGCTGCTGCTGCGGTAGCTGTACATGTGATGTCTGCTGCTACTAGTACAGCCTAATAACTGCTAACTTTATATAGACACGTACACCTACCTAGGTCTTGTGCGCGCATACTCAGTAACACGTATACGGTAAACAAGTTGTCGATGTTGACAAACAAGTCTTATCCTGTCGCTGACACGTCATCATCATCATCTTCAACAGGCGTAGTTGTATCAATATTAGTTCTCTCTCTCTCTCATACATGTATACCCGTTACATGTATACTAGGTATGAACAAACACTTTGATGTATGTATGAACGCTCTTCTAATCATGCTAGTAAATGAAACATCAATATTTATACATATTATTTATTTATTTTTGTTATACATTTAATAGGCATAGAGTAACAATATCCATATTTGACAAATTATTCACACACACACACACACACACACACACACACACACACAGTATGAGCTGAGAGTTCGTAGCACTTACAAATTGTTTTTGTTGTAACCTATTTCTAAGTTTATTTACGCCAAGGTGTCCCTAGTATGACGGTGTAAACGTCGTCTGCGTTGTTGTCTCCGGCTGATATGATAGCAGTCGTGTACGTACGGCATCGATAAACTTTTGCGGATAATGTTTTATTATTTCTAATAAAATGAACGAGTTCAATCCACCACCAATTGCTGCTGCTGTGTTGTCTATTAAACTGGTAGCTGAGTAGTAACCGCATAACAGTTCGGATGTGAATAAAATTGAATCGGATGTCGGGAGCGATTTATAGGCATCTTCATGGCGTCTCAGTTGACCTTCTGCTACGTTCTCTATGTTTGAGCGGTAGAAACGTGAAAAGTCGAGGTGACGTAACGTTCGAGCATGATGATTGATCAACGGTGCTAAATGCAGTATAGACTGAAACTCGTAATCTTTTAAGGTTATAGTCCGCTGTTTATCATGTATGGCCACCCTGTTGCCGAAAAACTCGTTGTGAATAATCTCGATGTATAAATTCTCACATAGATGAAATTTCAAATGTTTATCACGATGTGTTTTGTTGCTGTTGTCGGGGTCGTCGTTGCAGCAGCAAGCATGAAAGAAATTTTTAAACATTGCCTCGACTCGTATATCATACAGCTCGAACCAGTCCCGTTCCGACAACACAAATTCACCATACTCACATATACTATTCACGCATTCGAGCTTCACTACCACATCAAATTCTCCCTGGTCGTCGTCGTCGTCGGGCGGAATAAGTCCTACTTGGATGTTGTGTATATGGTCGTAGTTTTCTTTTTCCCCGGGAGGTCTCGTAACATACAACGGATACTGGACAGCCCCGAGCAGTTGAACACGTACTTCATCTTTAGCTGCTGCTACTACTGGTGTATCTATGACGGTAAAGTTTGCTGATGCTGCTGCTACAGCGTCATCAGCGTAGTATAGAGGCGACTGCTGCGACAGGAACGCTAAAACAATAATAATACAATAATCGATTAATATAAGCATAAACACACACACACACACAAAAGTCTTAAACATCTTACCTGTTTCTTCTTCTTCATTGTTCCACGCTTGACCGTCGTCGTTGTAGGTACTTGCTGTTGATGATGATGCATGATCTGCAAAATCCGAACCTTCCTCATCTAAACAACAAAATAGACACAAATTAGCATACAAACTTGAAGTTTTATAAACAACAACTTACCTATTTTCAAGGGTTCGCTCTCATAGTTATCATAACAATAATAATTAGGACTGCTAGCCATCATCGTAATTGCTGCTGCTGCTGCTGCCACACACGTACTGTCTACTGCTACACGCTAACAACGGACGGCTTTATATAGTCACTTATACTTACCTAGATCCAACGCATGCTCAGTAACACGCATACGATAAACAAACAGTCATCGCTGGCAGACAAGTTTCATCCTGTCGCTGACACGTCATCATCACAGGCAGGTGTTCGTAGGTAATTACCTCATTCTCTCTCTCTCTCAGTTGTAGCTATCACCTTTTTCATACCTTGGTACAGACGGGTGAGAATAGTAATAATACACATATATAGAACATTAATCTTTTTATTCTATGACATTCTTTCTCAAAAATTTTATTGAACATCAACAAAACAACAATAATTAAATAACTAAACAACTATCTGTTCTCGGGTAATCATGATAGAACATCTTTTATTCTACGATAATGTTTCTCAAAAACAGCTAGACAATAATCAAAATAACTAAACAATTATTAGGTTGAAATCGGTTCTCTCGGATAACCATGAAGACATACTCATTTTTCATGAAACGTCCTATTGAATGCTTTGTACGCTTTGTTATGCCAAATATTCTTTTCAATATTGTCTTGATCTACTACTACTACTACTACATAGTTGAAAAGAACAAAATCGCGTTTATCAGATCTATTTCATGAGTATGTTCCCCCAAGTATCCTCTTGTGATTTACATTCAATCACCCCAAGTTTCACCATCTTTTGATAATTAATTACGGTACATAGAGTATAACCAGCGCCAGCTTCACTTATTATTATAACTACACTATGCTAAAGGTCGATCTTTGTCGATTAACATACCCGGCTACTACTATTATGATTGAACTGTACAATAATTATATACATCATGATAATCATTGAAAACATCGACCTTCAGCTGGTGTTGTACTTATTACTATACAAATATTTTGCTACTTAAGAGTTAGATACGGTACTACCTATACAAGTGATATACAAAAATTTACAAACATGTTAATTAGCAGTCATGACTAATATAAAATACTCGATGTTTTATTTATGTCGTTGCAGAAATAAAAACACAAGAAATAATACAATATAGAGAAAAAACAGTTATATACAATATAAGGGGATAACTGTTGTTAAAAATATTTACACGCTACAAAACTAGAAAGCTTAAAAATATGCTCATATACAACCACTAAAAGATAATAAATATATATATATATATATACACTACAAACATTACTAAGAGCATTCGAGAATGTAGAAATGCGATATTAGTAGAACCTAGTAACATCATTCGACTCGAAGTGTTTTATACCCGTAAGGCACAGAGTCGAAGTCGTCGACTCTACGTCTCTTTGTAAAATTCGCCCGATACGTCTTCGTCTCTGTCCTCGTTATAACTTGGTGTTGTTCTCCCCGTCTGATGTTACTGGATTCTATTAATATCTTTTTATTCAGATCCTCTACCAGGTCGAGCATTGACTCTAGGTTAATGTGCTGGGAGGCATTATGATCCAAAGTAATGCCTTTAACTTTCACCACCCTGCTGACTTTCCCGGTTGAAGGGTCATACACGATGTACCCGTAATTTTTAGGACCACCTGATACAAATTCTATAATGTATGCCCCTGGCCCGTAATCCTCGAGTTCGTTCGTGAGATCCCCCAAGAAACTGCCTGTAGGTAGATCTTCTTCTCCTAGCCTCGACACATATATTACAGAATCTATAGCGAAAAAGGAAAAACAAATTAAGTAGTAGTTATCAAAATACACAAGAAACGTATAATTATTACCTGTATCATAGTACAACACTCTCGAACCCAGCTGCTCCAAGTAAGAATACAATTTAAGCCTTGCCTGAGTAGTGACATATGCAGCAATCACTACATTTACCGTGGATAAGGGTACAGCCGCTTCATCCTTGTGTTGCCAGTTGACTGCAATCACCTCCTGGTTAATTTCCTGAAGATGGTTAACTTCGATGCTAGGGTTGGTAAGTAGATCGAAGAATTCTTTTGGCTCCCGAATAATAGAGGTCTTTGCTTGATTTTCGCGCTGACCAAATTTTCCTGTAACAAAAACATAGTTAGTAAGCGACTATTCGCAAAGTAATTGTATAACTTACCCCAAAATTAATTTAGCATTAACTTGGCCAGCGATCTAAGCCCCGGATTCTTGATAATCTTCGAAGCATCCATCGAAACACCCTCTACTTCGGCGTATTCCTCAATATACTTCTTTTTGGCCTCCTCCGTGTTGCAGGAACCAGGCCAACCACTAGCCTCTTGTTTTATCTTCAGGAATTTGTCGATGAACCCGGCAAATAAACCCTCCGACTTAGAGGTCTTCTGGTACCGGGTGACTACGTACTGCCATATCTCTTGTACTTCTACTACCCTGTAACCCTTTTCCACAGCCTTCACGACCTCATCAATAACCCATGTTCCGCTTATGGTTCTTTCTGTCTCCGAATGAGAACACTCTCCCTGATTTAAGTCTTTAACGCATGAGTAACAGAGTGGAAATAGTAATTTATTATGTATTTTCAATGGTAGAACGGGGTGGTACAGATGCTGGGGTGGAAGTATGGTGCATTTAATGACGCCTTCAACGTTTTCTATACCTCCTTTACCCTCAATGAGTTGCCTGCACTCGTCTCCAACGTAAACTTTAGGGTGTCCAACGGGAAACTTTCCATATTTACACACCCATGGATACAGACTACATACATCTACGTATCGGATCTTCTCACCCTGCTTTACCCGGTACTTTAGCCTGGTAGCGCCCGTTCTACCGCCGAAGAAAGCATCACGAGGATTGAGAGGTGTATTAACTAGCATAGGCTGATTATCTAGCTGCAGCTTCCTTTCAGGTGTTAACTGCTTCCGGAACGCGCATTCCCACTGCTCTATAACCTCGTATCCAAGCGCTTTGAGTCTATTCGTGCATGCCAGAGTCTTCTCGTAACGCAAGGCCATGGTATCGGCGGGATCATCATGAAGCGACTCGTCACGTCTGGTTACAAAGCAGCTAGGGCAACCATGAAAGTAGCAGCCGTGAAACTGGAACACCTGCTTTTCGTATAGGCCGTCAACTTTTAAACCGGCTACAACGGCTTCCTTCTGTCTTCCGGCGTGTTGAATCACAACACCTCTCTGCTCTTCCTCACCTATCAACCACTGGAGAGCTATTTTGGACTGATTATCGATTCTCCTGTAACCGCCCTTGGGTATTATCCCTATGGTGTTTTGTTGCAGGAATTTGCGCCTGAACATTAGATTGCAAGCCGAAGCGATAGTGATTGCTTCGGTAAAAGGATCGACACCGCACTCTTCAACAAACAGGTTTCTAAAGTGAAGACATGCTCGCTTCAAAATATCCACGTCGGTTCTACAGTACGTCACTAGATCTCTCTGCATGTCGAACTCGATGTTTTTGTTCGCCTCGTACCAGTTGTGGAATTCTTCACGAGCCCTCGGTTTCATGGTACCGGGGCTGTAATATTCTATGCTTGGCAGAGGGCCGACGTAGTTAGCGTTTGTTTCGGTATTAAAGAGATGCGGGAAGTATCCTTTTGGTGCTGGTAACCCAAACGCTTTAGGGAGTGCAGATAGGGCCATAGGGAAGTAGTTCAGAGAATCGATAAACTTTAGATTATCTAATTGAAGTAAAAGGATTTTGCTGCCTCTCATTATGAGCTCAGGCCTCAGCGAGGTCTTTGTAATGATGTGGTTCAGGATGAATTGGGTATCAAAGGCCTGTCCGTTGTGAGCTATAGCTACGACGTTTCTAAACTTCTTGCGGATTTCTAATAAATAGGTCAGGAACGCTTCAATGCAGTCCTTCTTTATGACCCGCTCTCTGATACCACAACGTTGACAGCAATACAATTTTTGTTCATTATAACAGCTAGGGCATACCTGGTGCAAAATACATAAATTAGGCTCATGAATACGGACACCTTCAGAGATCTGTTTCTCCTGCATTGTTTCCAGGTCAAAAAATACAAAAAGAGTCTCGTTCTGTTTAACAGCAGACATTTCCCCGACCGGTTTTACAAAACAAAAATGGTTTTCAGGTTTGTGAGCCTGGCAAGTTTTACAATAAATTTCTCCACAAATATGAGGCTCTTTTCTCAGCTTTAGATTTATGATCCTAAAGCATTCCTCACATTTTTTAACAATCTGACACATTTTAGTCTGATGATTCTCATAACAGTTTTGGTTTCTAAAGTCTCTTCTGCAATCCTGACATCTGATGAGTAGGGCTTGTCTAGTACAAGGTGGTGAACTGCCACAGCCCATGCAAGACTTTTCACACCTATGGTGACTTTTATGATCATACGGGGCGTGACAGCTTTCGCAAAAGTATCTGCATACAAAGGCAGCGGTCAATGAGGTGATTAAATTATAATGCCCATCGTGATACAGTAGATTGATCTTCTTCTCTGTATCAGTAGCTCCTTCGAAGATCACATCACGGCCCTTTGTACCATACCCATACACAGTGATCTTGTATTCATTAAGATGTCTTTGAAAGCATCTTAATTCGTTGACACCTGCTCCCTCTGATGGAATGACGAGTACACAGGCCTCTCGCATTAATTCCTCGGCCTTTATCTTTTGTACACCCTGGTTAGTCCTGGTCTTCTTGTAATCAGGGCTTTGATCAGCATGGGCCTTCCCTACGATCAAAGCCCTGGGTAGGCATAGATTGTCGGTATTCTTGATCGTTACAATACCTCTACGCCTACTGCACTCTTCGGCGAAGGTACTGTAAATGCCGCTTCGGTTACGCCCTTGCCCTGCAGGCGGCGTCACGGATGAAACAATCATACGGAACTTATCAGTACTGAGAGCTTCAGGGTCACTCTGTAGGATGCTCTCTAGAATTCCCCAAACATCTTTGTAGGTAACCTCACTAGCCAGTCTAAAACTCATGTAGCCGGGGAGTTTATCTTTAAAACTATCGAACTCGAAAGTAATTCCTACACGGTCGGTTGGTGAAACGTTAGACATGGCATGTGTAATTATTTGCTCGATAGCTGTTTTGAAAAAGACCAATAGGTCTTGGCTATCTGAAGACTGTTTCACTTTGAATACAACTCGACGCTTTTGGGTGTTAAACTTCTTAACAGTAGATACACTTTCAGTAATAACTTCATAAAGAGCCATTTTGTTACGGGTAGTAGTAGTACAAGTACAGGGAATATAATTGAGCTTTTACGTCTAATGCTAAAACTGAGAAATTACATGCGTTACAAAGTATGTTGATACTGGAAATTTTCTGTACATAATTTTGAATAAACTAATCTAATAAACGAAGGTATATTTTCGTAACGCCCGAACGCAATGCGGGTTATTAAATATTATAAATTAATTATTTGGTTTGTACAAAGTTAAAGAAACCGACTTGCAAAACTACAAAATTTAACATTATTATTATTATTATAAACAAATACGTTCAGTTTCAATGCAAATTAATAAAGCAAAGTCAGAGAAAGATCAGTTTCAATGCAGATTAATAAAGCCTTTAATCAGTAATACGTAATAAAACAATTAATAATAAATTCCTACCTTTGTTGGTTGGCTGTCTTGGTTCGTCAAACACTCACAGCTTTATTTAAAAAAAATAGATTTATTCGAGACTAACAAATACACACACATACACCAAAACACAATAGCCGTAAATAAGAGTTATTAACGACGATAGCTGATGTAGACAAGTGATGCCCGGAAGTTCAGGATTTTGTTTTATACGTTCTAAAAAACAATCGTAGCGCCCTCTGGTTGTCATTAAAACATCGTTTACGTATTGCATGATATTGCGCAATATTACGAAATAGATAAGAATGCGACTGTTCAAGGCTTTGTTAATTAAGTATTTTTACTAGGTCATAAATCAGTCGGATGTCATAAACAAGCGAGCCCTCTTATGCTTGTTTCATCTTGTTTGTCAGCATAGCATCGTCTGTCGTATCGGTAATGATTACACTCAGATCTGAGTAAAAGATAAGCTTTCTTTCTCTGAACAGGGTTATAACTCGTTCTGTTGTCATAATGATTTAAAATTTTAAAAGAATCTACCTGCATTTTTTTTTTAGCATTCGATACAGCCCCTTTTTTAAAGGTGTGTGTGTTTATCATTTTAAAAACATTATTGAAGGATTAGGCTTCGCTTTAAAACAAATATCGATAGATAAATCCATTCTCTATAATATTTCTTTAGTTCGACATCGTGTTCAAATAACTAAAATACGATGGAATTTGCTCTAATTAAATAAAAACCTTCAAACGTTTATGCCCTATTATGAGGTTGCTTTTAAGGATTTTGTTTTTATACGTTCTAAAAAACAATCGTAGCGTCCTCTGGTTGTCATTAAAACATCGTTTACGTATTGCATGATATTGCGTAATATTACGAAATAGATAAGAATGCGCCTGGTTCAAGACTTTGTTAATTAAGTATTTTTACTAGGTCATAAATCAGTCGGATGTCATAAACAAGCGAGCTCAGGTAGATTAAATAATAACAAGAATGGTAAATATGATAGAACTCGTACTAGCAATATTATATATTATAGCTGTCGAAACAATATTGTCAGGTTATATTTTAATAAAACTGTGAAACTTTTAATAATCTTTATTTATTTCAATATTATATATAATTACGCAGTAGTGTGTAACCTTTTTTACATTTCTTTTAGAGAAACGTAATTTAGTCATAAGTAATTTGTACATATAACGTTTTTTAAATTTTAATACCTTACTTTTAAATTCTTTATTAAATACTTGTTAGTTTTCCTATTCTGTACTTTTAATGCTCTAACACTGTCAACCCTTTGTTTAGAAGTATGATAAATCGAAAAACCATTTCTTTAAATAGGTATATTTTAATAAAAAAAATGTCTAAATTTACAGATAATTGAAAAATAGGTGAAAAATACCTTCTAAATAAAGATGCTCTGAGGGTAATAAATATAAAAGCTAACGACACCCTTTTTTCCGAGGGGGGGTAATAAATTAAGATTTTATCTAAAAACAACTGTCTGATTGACGGCGCTACCCTTTTTAATGATATCCCTTTGCTCTGAGGGTAATAAATTAGCTTTTTTATCTAAAACAGCTGCTCAATTGACAGCACAGGTGTCGACCTTTTTTTAATGATGCCCATTGTTCAGAGGGTAATAAATTTAGATTTTTATCTGGTCTCAAGTAATTAATTGACAGTGCAGGTTTTTTTTTAACAATACCCTTTTTGTTCTGAATGGTAATAAATTAAGATTTTATCTAAAATCATGTTCATTCGCGCAGGTTCGAAGTTTATAAAAGCTCAGTCAAACCCCCTTCCGTTTTAGTTGGTTCTTGACATCGGTTACGGTGATAGTAATATTGTTATTGTTTGCTTGAACTAGGTATGTTAAAATAATCATTTATTATTCTTGTGAGTGTTAAGTTTTTGTCTATTTTTTACATAGAAAAAAAATGGATTTGCTAATACAACAATTGAACAAATCTCCCGTTAGCCAGAAGCCAATCAAGAAGTTATGTGATTACAAAATAAAAGAAATTGCAGAGATACTACAATTCAAAAGAGTCGTTTGCCGTGATAAGCGTCAAAGTGTGATTATTGTTGCTGAAAAGCATGTTACATTTCTACCAAAGCGAATCAACGACAAGTTAACAGATCAAAGGGTTACCGAGCTTAACCAGCAGCTTGAAGCTAAAACGATTTCTCTAGGTTTGATGTACTTGGGGAAAACAAACTGTTATGATGACTGCCTGTTTGTGGAATTAAATAAGGTACGAGTAAACATCAAGTTTATACAATAAACCCCTTTTTAATGTTCTATTGTTATTGTTGTTACAGCCCCTGGAACCGCAAATAGAAAACAGAGGTCAGTCCTGAAGCCCTCAAGCACCAGCATTCTATCAACATTTTTATTATAAATTAAATGTAGCCTTAACAGTATATATTAATAAAAATAATTTTTAATTCCTATGTGGCTTTATTATTATTTCTTCTAGAAAAGGTAGTAGAAAGAGTACAGGGTGTGTGTGTGTGCGCTGGAGAGAGAAAGCATTCTCTAATAAGAGAGAGGGCTCTTTAATGCGTCCTCTAATAGGAGAGAGAGAGAGCTCTTTAATGCGTCCTCTGATAGTAGAGAGAGAGAGAGAGCTCTTTAATGCGTCCTCTAATAGGAGCGAGAGAGAGGGCTCTTTCATGCATCCACTAACAGGAGAGAGAGAGAGAGAGGAGACTGCGAATGATAAAGTTCCAAAATGGCCGTCCCTACATATTAATTAGAGCAATAAATTATTACCTGCAATTAGATCAAATAATTCGATCATTTAATTAGAGCAATAAATTCACGCCTGCATATTAATTAGATCAATCAATTTAATTCACGCCTCATTTGCATATTAATTAGTGCAATAAATTTAATTCGCGCCTCATTTGAATATTAATTAGAGCAAAAATTTAATTCGCGCCTCATTTGCATATTAATTAGAGCAATAAATTTAATTCGCGCCTCATTTGCATATTAATTAGAGCAATCAATTTAATTAGAGCAATTAATTATGCTAATTAGGTTCCCACGGTCATCAAAATTTTCCCACGCTCAAGGGGCGCAATACCTACTGTTGGCCAATGTGTGATATTGGCTTTATGTTGATGTTAGCAAATGGTGGAATTGCTGTACTATATTGATGTGTTGGCAATAGAGGAATTGCCTGTTGTTGTTGATTTGTTAGTAATTTGGTAGAATTGCTGTTGTTGATGATATGATTGAGCTCTGTAAAATTAACCGCACAGTATAGTGTTTGCTTGGAGATGGAGAGATGGGGGCATCTTGAAGTTCACCTCGACCTGGGTAATTAATTAGAATTACACCAGTGACCCCAGCTGATCACTGGGCAGCAATGGGGTGCTTATTCCCCTACGTTCCTGTATTGCAATCCCAACGAGAACGGGACTCGGAGGGAGATGAATACATTGACAGCACCTACGTGTACCTGGTCCTGTTAGCAATTCGGTTAAAGGGCGCCCGATGCGGCAAGCATCTGTGTCAAGTCATCATGATCGTGGTAGTGCACTGAAGGTCTTCACTCCCGAATGCGCCAATAATCCAGGACCAACGTGAGACAACACGGGGGGATCCCCAATCCCCCCGTAAATACTGCTAATTTCCATTTAAAGGGTAAGGGATTAATGTGTTGTAATTATCTTTACATATGTGCCTTAATCCGGCCCTGTGGTATTTTACGTTTTGGTCTCAATGCGGCATGTGTCTGAATTGAAGCATAACCGACTGTTCCCGCCCACTTCGGAGCAAGCAGTAACACGACCCGAAAGGACCTGTCAAAAGTAACATTCAGACTTGGGATTAACTTTAATTTGTGAGAATTAGAATTCTTGAAATAAATGTACCAAATAGGCCAATAAAATAGAATCCGTTGGTGGAAATAAATGTTGGAAAGCGGGAGATCGTTTCGATCGCTTCGTTTGCGGTCAAATATAAGTATCCTAGGTTTGCACGGTCCCTCGACGCGAGCTTATCTGAGGGCATCAAAAGAACCACGAAATCTTCGGATATTTTTTAGTTTTTTGCTTATAACTTCAAAGCGGTGCTTTCCAACGAAAATTTCACTATTACAAGAATTAAAGAGCATTAAATTCTGCAGAGGAGTATCCAACACTTTAAATTTGGTTCAGTGGTATGGTCGAAAAACGACAATTTTACAAATTTTCGATTTCCGTCAGATCGGACGCCCAGAGGCTTTCCGTATAAAAAAACCGTTGGACTCGTTCTGATTGTTAATATAAGTCGATAAATACCTAAGCTTTGACATTGTAGAGGTTGCCGGATTAAACTAATGGCCATTTCTTTGTCATCCCCCATCACAGCATTTGGGATCAATCCATATGAACTGCTGCAGTACTGGGCGCTCGATCATTTCGAAAAAAATTTTTTTGTGTGTTATCACATCTAAGTATTGGTAGATCAGACCACTGTTATTTTGTTTTTATTCCTTTTGATTGAAATATGGCAGCCATATTTGTTTCGTGGTGTACGCAGTTTTTAATGTAATCATAAATCTTGATATTACGTATCATAACGAGAACTTAAAAAGGCCATAAATACCAAAATAGTACAGTTTCAGAGTTAAACTATTTTATACATAAACTACCTCTAACTGTGTACTTCTAAAAAGAAAATCAGCCCTAAGAGTTCATCTTCATTTGGATATATGAAATATGCTCCCCTAAAAAGCGGAAATTTTCGTAACAACGTTCTTGAACTTCGGAGTTAAATTGCACCCATAAGTAATAATCCTACAAAAATTATGTTTGATTGAAAGATGTAATCCGACATGTGAGCAATAGAATGGTTTCCACCGCTTGTCTCTAGGACCACCTCTTCTTGAGATATCAAGATTTACGTTTACATTAAAAAACTGCAAAAACATCGTGCACCACGAAAAACATGGCTGCCATATTTCAATCAAAAGGAATAAAAATAAAATAACAGCGGTTTTGATCTACCAATACTTAGATGTGATAACACACACAACATTTTTTTTCGAAATTATCGAGCGGCCAGTACTGCCAGTACTTTCATATGAATTGATCCCAATTGCTGTGATGGGGGATGACAAAGAAATGGCTATTAGTTTAATCCGGCAACCTCTATAATATCAAAGCTTAGGTATTTCTCGACTTATATTAACAATCAGAATGAGTCCAACGAGTTTTTTTTATAGGGAAAGCCTCTGGGTGTCCGGTTTGACGGAAAGTTGAAAATTTGTAAAATTGTCGTTTTTCGACCGTCGATTCCGACCATACCACTGCACCCAATTTAAACGGTTGGATACTCATCCGACGCACAATTTAATGCTCTTTAATTCCTATAATAGTGAAGTTTTCGTTCGAAAGTACCGCTTTGAAGTTATAAGCGAAAAACTAAAAAGGGTCCGAAGATTTCGTATTTCTTTTGATGCCCTCAGGTAAGCTCGCGTCGAGGGACCGTGCAAACCTAGGATACTTATATTTGACGTCAACTGAAGCGATCGAAGCGATCTCCCGCTTTCCAACATTTATTTCTACCAAAGGTCCCAATCGGGTCTAATTTTACTGGCCTAAAAAGAATGTTTAACAAAATTTAAATCATTATTGAATTACGCCTCCGGCCTACAAGTAGTTAAAGATAATTACTAATTATATTTAATTATACTAATTAAACTAATGGCTACTGAAAAACTCACGGTTTTTAAATTACAAGTATTGTAGTATTTTTTCCTTTTAATTTTCTTAAAATCGGTACCTTGTAAATACCAACTTGATAAGGTCAAATCCCTGGTATCAGCAGTCAGCTATCATTAACTTGGCGAAGAATAGAATAGTGTCAACAATCCAATCATAAATATATCTAAATCAATAAAAGGTTTACAAATTGGAATACTAAATCCAATAATTCTTATTCATCCATTATAATAATAAAACTTTTCCATACATTTGTCTTGTTAACAAAATTCAATCGTAGAATTTATTAATTACTTGTATACATTGAGGCACTACTTAAATAAACACTTTTATTTTAAAACTTTCTTAACTAAATCACTTTGACGTTTAACATTATTAAATATAACCTTAGAATTTTCGAGATACTTTTCGGTGGACATCGGACATCGGACACCGGACATTGGACATCAGAACTGGCTATTATATGTTGATTATGTGACATTGTGACATTCAATTTTCAATATGATATCCACTTTCTGTGGTTATGCCATTATGGCTTCTATATCTGCAGCATATTTCGTTAAGTAGATATCCAAACTGTTATTTCTAGAGACGTGTATTTTAGGTAACCGCGCTTGAAAAACCCGTGATTAGCTCATCTTTCATAAGAGCCGTTACTACAAGTATAGGACATATAGTTTACAAATACGAAAGCTGTTATATAAAACTTGCCACGCCACTGACAATTTCTTTAATTTACGTTGTTTATTTTACATAGATCCCATGTCCCTTTATATTTTCCCAAACCCATCATTTTACAGCGCTCGCTTATGTTACATCGCACTATTGCAGATTAAATTGCTTCGCTCCGTTGACGTAGTGGTTTTATGCTTTACTAAAATGCACGACTCTAGACTTATTTCTATTATTTTGGAATAACAATAACTCGAAAGCCAAAGCAAGCAATTTTTTGCAGTAGGACTTACTTATTTTAAATTTAACTAATAAAAGAAAATTTGTCGAAAAAGTCGAAACCCATAGAAAGTTCTTTTATACAGAAATGTCATCGAGCCAGGGATCTTTCAAGTTGCTGAAAATCAAGCTTGTTATAACTTCACAACGAAACACAATTCACCCAGCTAGTATATCTTGACCGTTTGCTACTAAGCAAGATGTATTACCACAATTCATCATATCTTTTTTGTTCCTCAAATTGTTCCTGTCAAATTAAAGTCGGTCATGTAACAAAATTTAGCAGTTTCTCTACAATTTTCACGCGATAACAAAGGAAATACATAAAATCGCTGTATTGCATTATATTGGCTACTTAAATATATTGCATTAACAAGAAGGTAATTAACTTTCAATTACATAAGTAGAATAATAATCTTCATGCGATTTTTATTATAATAAAAATCGTGGCAAAGAAAGGTGCACGATAACGAGTATAATTTTTCAAATCCATAAAGGAGAAACCACGAAAAAAATATCTACAGTACCAGGAATGTATTTTGCTAATGCTCCTTCTCTGTTCCATTTCGTATTCCGAAAACGATCGTGAATATGTCTACAAAAGTGTTCAAAAAGTATAATAATATAATACGGTTTCATTCATCCGACAGTCTGAAAAATGTTCCTTTTAAAAGGAAACTCGAAATATTTCGTGTTTAGTGTTTCAGTATAAAATAGAAAAAGTCGTTGTAGATAGTAGATTGCATTTACTAAAAGGGCTTACTTACCCTACTTTCTGAATTTCATGTTTGATGAATAATTTATTTTTAACATGAAGTATGTACTAAAAAGAAAATGTTTTCCTCCATACATTATTTTTTAGTCGATTGTAATCAGTTTTAGAGATTGTAATTAATTCAAGAACAATTCAGTATTTATTTTAAAAATTATCCAGAAAATGATTGTTTCGTTCACATTAACATTCACATTACAAGACCTTTACGTGCGAGCGCGGTACAAGCGAGCGATCAGTGAGTTTGTTATTGGCGCAAGCACGTAGGGTTCGTGTAACAGTCGAGCATTGTACAACGTTTTATGGTATACTGACTCGTACATCTTTAATAAATAAATCTTTCATTTACTGAAGCAGTACAACACAATACGTAAGATATATATGAATGTTTTAAAGAAATATGTATGTTGCTATGGTATTGATGATAAAGAGCCCGTGATAATTTTTATTTCCACTTTCGATGTAAATGGCACTTTATAGGTATTTATTTCCCCCTTCTATGTAAATGCCACTTTACAGGCCTTTATGTAACTAAGTAAATGAGTAATTACAGCAACAGCCCTGTAAAATTTTACGGCATCCTAAAAGCGAATTTTACAATGCTCATCAACAAAAAGCTATGGCAACTATCGCAACAAATATGTTGCTTAACCACAACACCATGGCAACGCCTAGCTATAAATTGTGCTACCGCCTTTGATTCCAAAATGTCTTTTTATAAAAAATATACAATTCATACAAAAATGCTGGTGAAGGTGGAAATAAAAGTTTGTACGCGACACGCTTTGCAATTAATCGTTACTGGGCTCGCTGGATTATGGAGGCTCGCTCCTTCGTCGCTCGCCCCACAACTTTCCAACTCGCCCGTAAAGATTAATTTACAAAGCTTGGCACGTAAATAACTATTATAGTAACTAAGAAAATGATTAGTTACAACTACAGCCCTATAAAACTTAACGGACTCCGAAAAGAGACCTGTAAAATTCTACAATGCTCATCAACAAAAAGCTAATGAAAACTTTTTGCTGCCTAACCTCACCACCATGACAACGTCTAGCTATAAATTGTCCTACCGCCTTTGAATATAAAATGTCTTTTTATAAAAATATACAATAAATTAAGAAAAAACGCTGATAAAGGTGATAAAGGTAAATTAATGTTTACTAGGCTCAGTGAATTATGGAGGCTTGCTCGCCCTTCGCTACGTCGCTCGTCTCCGCCCCCCCCCAGCCCGCCCGTAAAGATTAATTTACAAAGCTTGGCACGTAAATAACTATTGCGTGCTTCATAACGGGCTAGCCCGTAAAAATAATCTTTACTTCTAGAGACAGAGCTCAATAAACAGATGTTTATATGATCTTAGCAAATTAAAAGCCAAATAAAAACTTCATAAGTAATCTGTATTACCGGCAACCTATTGATTCACAAAACTATAATTGTGATTTTACTATCAATTTTTTATTAAAAAGCGTCAATTTGAACCATTTACTATTAAACATTTTTTATAAATTATTTATAATATTTATAATTATAAAGGATTTATAAAACTCCTTGGTAAATGTTTAACAGGCCTTATTGAATCTCTGGATTTCCTCTCCTCGCTCAGCAATACCTTCGAGATATCCATACTCAAAACGATATTTTGTCTATTAAAAATATTCAACAAGTCGCGCTAAGCATTTTGTTTTGCCCATGCATGTTGCCGATTTCAGTATGTGCTGTTCCAAGCACTGGTTTTAATATTATTGTATGTATATCAACTAATACCGTGACTTGACTGTTGCTAAATGGTCATAATGTCCCCTTAACACTATTTTAAGCTAAATAAAGCTTCAACGTGAGAATTCAAAACAGTTCTACTCTCCTAATCTACTCGGATTCACCTCTGGACAAATCGCTGCTTGCTTCTGCCGAGCGGAAACTTCGGTGACTTAAATGATTTAAAAGAGACTGGACGTTGAGATAATTTTTGAGTTTGTGGGTGGAAGATGAATATGAAATCGAATGTTGGTCTGACATGTCTAAGCCCACGTTGATAACAAGAACTCAATGAACGAATCACGAACTGCTGAATGCTTGTAATTAAGTCGCCGATGTTTCTCTGTGAAAATATTTTCTAATACCATTCTAATTTCGGTTAATACCATATCCATTAGAAAATTTCGATAATCTTTCCAGGAAGATCTCGACAAAATATGGTGAATGTTTCATGTTAGATACTGATTGCCATATTAATGATTTCAGTAGATATGCTCATATTTCGAGGTTATTGTTATCTAATGAAATTAGTATTAAATAATGTCAACCTAAATTAGTTTTAGTTAAGCTTAAAACTATTAATCATTTTTAAATTCTTTCAAGTAAATCTACTTTTAAAATAAAAAATAAAACTGAACCTCTATGTTCTGCGAAACTTTTAAAAACAACCAATTTCCTAGTACATATAAACCTTCAACTTTACAAAAATGAAAACAAATAAAATACGTTTTAAAGTTAACCTTCGAGTCGAAAAATTTATAAAAGATTCCAAAATCTACAAAGATGCTTAAAAGTCACGAATATAACATTTCAACACTACAAATGTCGAATGTAAGTACAAAAGCTAACTCTTCCTGCAAAGCCTATTTGCCGGAAATTTTATGTTTGGAACACAAAAGGTTATAGTGGAAATGAAAATAGCAAAAAGTCGTATTGACTCTAAAGGTGAGCAGACTAAAGTGGTGTCGTAGCCATAATACATCTTTAGAAAGTCCTATCTATCTATTAAGAAGGCACATTCGGTAGTAATTCCATTCTTTGAAAGACAAGATTAAGTACCTTTCTGTGAATCTTGGCTTAAATAAAATCTTGAGTCAAGTGTCTTACTTCAGCAGGATCGATTTATTTACTTAAAATTATTATTATACTCGTAAATGGCTTGATTCAGTATGGCTGAAAGCTATAAAACGGATGGTTTTGAGAGATATGTACTTAGAAACAGAACGAATCCGAATATAGTTATTGCAATATCTATTCGGATAATAATGGTTGCATCTACAGTTTTTTCAGATAAAAAATTTTGTTTTTTAGTATAAAAATCTTGTGCATTGAAATTTGTTACGTTAGTGGATCGTTTACAAATCTTTTGTTTAATCTTGTTTGGAGATAAGGGAATTTATACGTAGTAAGGTAGTGGAAAGTTATACCTCTTACGTAATATTTAAAACAGTTGGAGACAGCTTGTTCTTGTTTCAATAATCCCACCCACCAGCAAGTCAACAAAGCTGATAAGAAATTGGATAGCGAATTAGTGACTTTGATGATGTTGATGTAATTAGTATTGGATTGTATTAAATGGCAATTGTAATTAACATTGCCAAACAACTGAAGTAGATACATATTTGAGTGTAGTATAGGGCGGTTATTTTTACGACAAGCACTACTTAACGCGCCCATCTGACATCACGACGAAGTGTACTAAGGCTTTATCGACGAGATAAATCCTCTTGCCGGTTTCGGGGAACGAACCCGAACTAACTTTTCTTAACGTTGAAAAGTGTTTTTAAAATAATTCTTTATTTAAAAACACGAAAGACAGAATCTGGATACAGAATGAACAGTTTATTATGAGGTACAATAATATCTTTATTCGTTGTTAATTATACAATATGCAATAGCACTTAAACACTATGCAGCTTTAACATCAAACTGGTAATTAAGCTCTCAGAAACCTAGTAAGTTTTAGTAGGTAAGTAACATCTCTGGATGCCAACTTTTAACTCTTCTCGGTGACGTCGTTAAGTTTGGAAGCAAGGTAAGCAACATCCCTGGATGACAGCTTCTAAGCTCTGAATTGTCGAAGATTGTAACTCGAACTGGCTTATCCCACAAAGTTACGGTCTTTATATACTCTTTCTGTGTTCAGGAATCCTTTGTTTGGATTTCCACACGTGGCGATAATGTTTTATGCGATGCTTACATTAGCATAAATTAATTTGAATATATTAGAATAATATTAAGATAGGGTCTCTGAATGCAGAATGTATTAACAGTGTTACCTTGCACGTGGTGATAAGGTTTTATACATAATCTTATATGACTGCATACAGTTATAATGTTAACACTGGGACCGCATGAGTAAGAATAGAAATCTTTTCCGCGCGACCACCCGGAATGCATTGTCGACATCGATAAACTTGGTTAAGAAAACTAGATATACCTAAGTAAACTGCTCATCCTACTTATTTGGTATCTTTGAAATTACGTGATAATGTGTGTTAACGTTTTGAGTTTACGTTACGCTCTCCCACTGTGATGTTTCTTCCATATTAACCAAAATAAACTTTTTCTCACAACAATGATAAGTGTCACTTACTAACGATTTCTAAATACCATTTTAATTTTGATCCAAGTTTGATATAGTATATTCACAGGCCACGTTTGATGATTATTTACTGGTGTCTTGTTTGATGACCTTATGCCTACATTCACCAGTTCTTCCCATTTTGATTAGACTTTCTGCTAGAAAAATTCTAAAGAACAAGGGGGGAATAAATGTGATGACTTCTGGTGCCTTGGATAATTTGTAGTAGCCAAGGAAACAAAATGCAAATAAGAGTCAGAAATCAAGTAACAAACCAAAGAGCAAAGCATTCATTCTCTCACCATAAAAAGTAAAATAATAAAGCTTATAAACCACAAACAGTCTTTCGTTCAACCAAAATGCAGAAGATATTACAGTGGTTTAACACCGATACGTTTTGACACATTTTGACAAACAATCGAAGGTATGCCTAATATTATTTATCGCGGCCAGATTGGTGTTGAAAAAGTGATAATTGTTACAGTTAGGCCTACGGATTAAGATGTACAAATCTAGAGCGAATTTAGGTTCCATTAGAGTTAAAGTTAGACTTCAAACAGAGCTTTCTCAAGTATAATAGGCAACAGAAATGTGCATTTGATAACGATAATACATATATCTACGTGTGCATTTGATAACGATAATACATATATCTACGCAGTGAACGTTTCACAAGACTTTCACTTCCCAAAATCAGTTTTGGATCGGATACACAGTGCAAATAATTCTTAACGCTATATAGTTAACCCATTTAGTGCAATACAGAATTTATCTCAATACTGTCTTTCACAATTTCGCAATATTGATACTGTAAAATGCCGAACTTATGCTTTCAACCCGTCTCCTAATAAAGTTACAGTCTTGGTCACCAATCGAGTCAATGAAATAAAACACATCCCGATACATTTGCAAATAACAGAGGCACAGCAAAATATCCTTACCGTTGCTATATTTAACTACAGCCTATTTATCAATTTATTGATCAAGCATACAAGGATATAGAAGACTCGAAAAATGGTGGGGTAGGCTAAGAGGTTGTACACATGTAATGGATAACAGCAACAAAGGCATGTGCACAAACTATACATTAAACCTTTATTCCTTAATGTCTTACAGGCCTTCCACAGACCTCGAAGGCCTAAAAATGAAAATCCTGAACATAAATATGCCGCTCTATCTTAAAGCCATCTTATTCTCGTTTCTGTAAGACCGCACCTTTGTCATCCAAGTGAACTCATCACTCTCATAAACCAAGAACATCCACGCCGGCGTCCCGCATGCAGCATTCTGGGTTCAACTTTATTCTGCATATTTACATATCCGACCTGCCTGAAATCATCACTACCCTAGCCACCTTTACGGATGACAGAGCCATCCTCACTCCATACACCATCCCTGGACAAAGCAACAAATCAGCTTCGCCGAAGCTTCCAACAGTAAACCCAGAAAAATGCCAAGCCAAGATCTTCACTCCCAGAAGATTTAATATTATTACCTGCATACATACTGGAAATAAACAACTCAGCAGTTGAATACCTGACCATTTTTCTTGACACCCGGCTAAGCTAAAACTTTCATATTAACCACAAACTAATCCAAGGCTATACCAGGCTCAAACAGTTGGACAGACTAATTAACCGCAACTCTACGTCTGAAAAATTGAGTGCTCTGTTGATCTGTCAGGATCACCAATATGGTCTAACACTTCTCAAACTAATATACGCAAACTAGAGTGGTTTCAGAATAAAGTGCTACGGCTCGCAGTCAATGCTCCCTGGTATTTTCGAAACACACAACTGCTTCTAGAGCTAATAATTCTGCCGATGGACGACCACATTAAGAAAAAGTGCAAAAAAAAAGTTTATAACCAACTCAAGTACATGGTAGTGGTGCAGTTCGCTATTAAGTTTTGCGAACAAACATCCACACAAGACTCAAACGTCAACTATCTCAGGACACTATATTAGCCGATCATGAAAATGACTAAAATTGTTAATGTAATATTTTCACCGAGACCAATAAACAGTCGCCTTATATTAATGTTGTTAAGTAGATTATAGCCAACATCGCGGACTACGAAGTATTTCGAAAGAAAGGCTTGTGCCGTCACTTTCTGATTCCGGAGTCGACGAATCTATTTAAACAAAAAGGAAACGCTATAAGTCTCTACAAAATAACACATACAAGAATAACATAAATAACACATATAAGAAATACATGACACTTCAGTATGTCAAGGAGCAACTACACAAAGGAACTAGAGTGCGAGTAATCAGCCGTCATAGAATATCCAAACACTTTG
Organism: Agrypnus murinus; assembly: GCA_929113105.1. Lineage (NCBI taxonomy): Eukaryota > Metazoa > Arthropoda > Insecta > Coleoptera > Elateridae > Agrypnus > Agrypnus murinus. The sequence continues at coordinate 80,425,287 of OV816028.1, read as the reverse complement.
AAGCTCTTTGACGAACAAATGATAAATTACTTGAAATTTCGATTTAGGAAATCTGATACAACTCATCAAAAAACATTCGATGCGATAGTTCGTACTTATCTCGAAACAGGAATAACCTTCTCACGTATTACTCCAAGCCATTGAATTCAATCCGAGTTCGCTCGCAATGGGGCAAGCTTCTCAGTTACTCATGAGATGTGAACCCGGGTCAAGAATCTTTGTTATGAACAATAATCGTGTTGTGTCATAATTGCCGACAAATGACATATTCTTTAGTTAATACGTTGCAGATAAATCAGAATGAAAGCCAATCTTTTGTGTTAGTTCACGAGAAGCGAGACCGTAAGGAAGTTCTAAACAGCATCTGCATGTCAATAGAAGTTTTTTAGAAGTAAATATATATTTTCAACCGCCAAGAACCGTTGAAAGAGTTGTTTATGTGCAAAACATAATTTTCAAAGATGGTTAGGTGAAGCATTTTTTGTAGAAGAATTTGTAATATTTTACTTGTTATTTTAAAAAGTGACATTTGAAATCTTTCTGAGAGAAAAGCTTCATCTTTATTTATAGGTTATTAAGCTATAGTGTAGTTGCAGAAAGTGTGTCTATGAAATCTTAAAACGAAGGTAAGTTTTATAATAAAACAACACCATTTTGTTAAATTTAGAAAAGTACGTCTACTGTATAATACGAGGGGAGTTTTTTAAGTTATCTACCTAGCTATGAAAACGAGTTCGAAAAAAAAACATTTTTGGTAATTCTACAAAATATAACTCCACGGCGTTTTCCGTGTCATCATTCGATAAAAAACGACGCCCTCTCAAGTGTTTTTTGAGTTTTGGAAAAAGATAAGAGTCAGAGGGGGCGAGATCGGGTGTGCAAGGTGGATGTTGTAATTCTTCAAAGCCGCATTCATTGATTACTTTTTGAACAATTCGTGCTTTATGCACCCTGCAGTTGTCGTGCAGAAGCAGAGTTTTCTGAGCATAACTGTGGGGTCTTTTTTCCTCTCCGCGTCCCAGAAAACTGTGGCCATCACTTTCCCTGTAGAAAATTGCGTCTTCGCCTTCTTGAGTGGTGGAGAGCCCTTATGAATCTATTGCATGGACTCTTGTTTCGTAGGAGTGTCCCAGTGGTATACCCAGGTCTCATTCCCGGTTATAATTCTGAAGAAGAAGTCTTCATCTTGTGATAAAGCAATCAAATTCTCAAATCTGTCGTCCACACAGTTTTTGTTCGGAACTGAACAGCATGAGAATCCATCGTGCCGACACTTTGCTCATTCCCAAATCTTCGTGTAGAATTTAAAAACACTCGTTTCTGATATTCCCATTTCTCTAGCAATAACGGAAACAATAGCAAAACACCAAATCTTCAACTTTGTTGGTGATTTCTTTAGTTCGTGCTTCCAGAGGTCTTCCACACTTTGGGTCATCATGAATGGATTTACTGTCCCATTTAAACTGCTTGCATAAATATTATTTGATTTGGAAATTTGACGGACTATTTTCTCCATACACTGCCACCATTCTCTCATGGATATTCTTCGGGCTATTGCCTTCTTTCGTTAGAAATTTTATGACTCTTCTGTATTCAAGCTTCAAATCACTCATTTTCGCTTCTTTACACTGATATATAAATGGCAAATGTTAAGCGATTGGAATCAAACTTGGACATGACACTATAAAATGTCACAGCAACTTGCCATAAGAAAATTGTCGCGGTAGTATATTGTTTTCATAGCTAGGTAGATAACTTAAAAAACTCCCCTCGTACTTCAAATCATGTATGTATTTATAGAACTGTTTACTCAATTCCAAGTTTCAACTTTACTGTAAGATTTAGTGGCATTCATTCCGTCGTTAATAAATCTGCTATGAATTGTACAAGAAAGGTCAGCGCTTATTGAAAATACTTTTCTTAGTATTTTAACAGTAGAACGGTAAACAGTATCAATTCTTAGAAGGTATCTCTTATATGTCCATCTAATGTATAAAACATAGTATACCTAATATCTTAACGTCTCAAGTTTTATAAGAATTACATAACATTTTATGAGTTGAAGAGTTCCGTACTATCCGTTCACGGTTAATAAAAACCAGAATGACGAAATATCTGATAAAGATACTGACTCCTGTCTGATAAACTATTTAATGTGGTTAGGGAAAGGAATTATTAGACAGTCCAATCTGTCAACATAGTCTGCAACTAAATTGGTAAATATATTCCAGAAACTTGTAAAGATTTTTAGATCAATTATCACTTTTGTAAGTTAACCTTAATATCAAAGAATGCTATTACTTCTAGTAATGGAATCTACCGTTTAATGAAGTTCCTTTTTGTTATTTGTGTTAATTTATTATAAAATATAAGTAATAGCTACAGCTGGAATTAATTAATGCCTTTAAGAAAATAGAGGTTAGAATTAAATTTGCTCCAAATAAAATATGTCCAGGATTCACATTCACTAAAGAATTTCCATGTTATGTTGTCGATTAAGGTGCGTAGTTCACTATATCTATTCTTCCATTTCTCAGAATTCTCAGGAAACCGCTTAAAGCTTTTACGGAAATATCCTGCAGTTACATAGTAAGGAGTATAAAAATAGATTTATACTGCTTGAGAAACTTAAAGGTAGCGAATTGTCTTTCAGCAGTGACAATACCAAATTGGAATAGAAATTGACTTCGTAAATAAAATGGAAAACTTACAGTTATGAAGATTTATAGGTCCCTAACGAGCGGCCTACAGGTCCTAGCTTTCTTTAGCATCGTCCGTCCCGGAATAATAAAATACTTAATTCTTAATATACTCGTATTTTCTGTCGTTCTATTTTCAGTTGAATTGGTCTTTCTTTGTAATTTTTTAATAGATACAGAGCGTGTAACAGGTCGACGTTTTGTTATTACTCAATTAACTATGGTATGGAAGCAAATCTGGGCTATTAAACAACTTCTGTAAGTAGGTTATATTACCCTTAGAAAATCGAAGTAGGCTAGGACTTGACGAACATCTTGGACATCTTAAATTCATTTTATTATTATCGTCCAGTCGGCAGGGAACCAAAAGTATCTGTTTTTGGTTCATTCATGTTAACAGCTATTTTATTGCACAAACCTACTCATAATAGTATGTAGAATAATATACAGGGTGGGATTAAAGTATGGAATATTAAAAAAAGCAAACTCAACCAGTTTTTTAAAAACGCTGAAACACGTCGATTTTATTTTTTAAAAATACACATTAATATGTGCGATTCACCTTCCGACTTGCCAGTCTCGGTGGATTAGTGGTTTGCATGTTTGCTTCATAATCCAAAGATCGCAGGTTCGATCCCCGGCCGAGCTGGTAATTTTTCATAGCGGAGAAAAATTTAAAACATGCCTTCTTTTCGGATAGGAAGTAAAACTATAGGTCCCGTGTCAATGCGATATTTGGCACGATAAAGATCCCTACTGGGGGTGGAACTCCCCCAGATTCGGCTAAATTCTAGTAGGGTCGGCCAAATAATCATAGCAATCGGTGCCATGAGGTACGAAGGATGCTCCGCCATCCCGATTCCTCACCCAAAAACAAACAAACAAACAAACCTTCCGACTTTCATTTGTTTCTAAATTATGAAGTCATCACAAAAAATTTAAATGACAATATAGATTTTTAATAGTGGAATCCGATAGTGATTTTTCTTCCCTTTATGATCATGCAAGTAAATCAGAAGATTGCATAACAAAAATTCTGAGAAAAACCGATCTGAACTTTGCAAATGTTTGTTAGTTATGACGTCATCATAAAAAATTTTAATGACAATAGAGAGTTTTAGTAGTGGAATCCGATAGTGATTTCTCTTCCTTTTATGATCATGCAAATAAATCATAAGGCTGCATAACAAAAATTCCGAGAAAAATCGATCTGAACATTTAATGTTATTGATATATCAATAAATCAATATATCAGATCGATTTTTCTCAGAATTTTTGTTATGCAACCTTATGATTTATTTGCATGATCATAAAGGGTAGAGAAATCACTATCGTATTCCACTACTAAACATGTATATTGTCATTTAAATTTCTTGTGATGCGTCAGAACTAACAAACATTTACAAAGTTCAGCTCGATTTTTCTCAGAATTTTTGTTATGCAACCTTACGATTTATTTGCATGATCATAAAAGGAAGAGAAATCACTATCCGATTCCACTATTAAATATTTATATTGTCATTTAAATTTTTTGTGATGACGTCATAACTTAGAAACAAATGAAAGTCGGAAGGTGAATCGCACATATTAATGTGTATTTTTAAAAACAAAATCGACGGGTTTCAGCGTTTTTAAAAAACCGGTTGAGTTTGCTTTTTCTTTAATATTCCATACTTTAATCCCACCCTGTATATTATTCTAAACGTGCTAAAAATATTATTCGCAACGTGCTCGACCGTTACACGAACCGTTACGTTCTAAGTAATGGTCTTACAATAAATTACTATTGACAATCTCTTGTAGGAGCTCGTAAAATTTTGCAGGGCTGTAGCTGTAACTACTCATTTACTTCGTTACCATAAATGCCTGTAAAGTGTCATTTACATAAAACGTGGAAATAAACAAAATAACCGTACCATGTTATGTATGTATGTCATTTGTTATTGTCCATTAGTCAAAAATTGTGGACTATAGATTAACTACATAAGAACGAATTGTTATTAAATTATTATTATTTATAGACTGGAATAGTGATTATACATATTCTCATGTTATTACACATACAATATTAAGAAGACACCCACTCAGCAGTGTTACCAAGTTTAGAAATGAATTTTCAGACGATACGTTAGATGGGTTGCCTAAGCTGACTTTCAATTTCATTATATTAAAAAAATGTATCTATTATAAAGCCAAAAACAATTTACAGTAACAGGTTGTTTGTAAGATTGATTTTCCTTAGAATTTAAGTAATTTTTCATTGTTCACCTAACGATATGAGACGTTGACCTGATAAAGCATTTAAATTAAGCTGACGCCATAGTTAAGGCAAGATTTAACCTAAAATCGACAAGGTGTGTTGTGATGGGGCAGTATACAAGTATTACCACCTTACCTGAGTTATTTATAAGAAATAATTATGTTTCAAGTTAACGAGATTTTCATATCATTAATTTTTCTTCTATAAAAAATGTAAAAGTTCTTGTGTAAATGTTTTGATGCAGGATTGTGGAGTGGTTTCTCTAGTACAGAACTGAAACTATCTTGAATATAGAGGCTGCTGTTTACAGATGATATCAGTGGAATAAGATACAAGTATGTGAGATTTTCCATTGTAGACTGAAATTATGTAATTTAGTTTGAATTTTCATTTTGTTGATATCTGGAAGTATGTAAATAATGTTTTTTTAGTATATAAGATTTAGTTTTGTCAAGATAGGAATGTGTAAAGATTTTAAGTAATGAAGTCAATTTTAATTATGCAAGAGTTGTGTAAAGGTTGGGTTTGATCGACATTCAGTGGTGGCCTTATTCTGCAATGTGATCATGAATGCCGTACACCAATGGATAGGGAAATTTTTAAGCTATCTATTTAGCTAATCAGTTTCAAGAAAAATTAAAATTCATAAATAATAATTTGTTTATGATATAAAAAATTTGTACAAGCTCAATTGTTTGTCACCAAAAGTTACTTTAGTTCTCGATTGTTTCTTTTAAAAAGCCGGCCATTTTAATAACAAATTATCTGTTATCTTACAACTTCCAAACAGTGCACACCTGTTGAGAGCAAATATTTAAATTTTAATGTTATGTCGTAAGCAGAAATATGTAAACAATCCAAATGGCATTATTTTAAGGTTATAATTCTTGTTAAAACGTTAAAGTGTTGATTAATGATCGGAATTCAGTGTTTTTAATTATAACATACAATTACAATAATTAACAAGTGCATTAAATTTATTTATGTGACATTGGAAAAAGAAATGGATTTTTTTATTTGATGATAAATCTTATCAAATCTTCGTTACAATTGGAGACTTACCACAATTTAAACAAGTAACTGGAATTGGAAATCGTTTTATTAAAGCTATTTATTTAGAAATAGTTAAAATTTGTGTTTGACCTTTTTCCTGTTGTGCCTCATCTGTTATCAGCTCTATCCCCTCCATTATTCATGGTTTGTTTGTGTGGTATATTTTGTTTTGCTAGTTTCTTGGTTATTCGGTATACTTGTTTCAGGTTTTTTGAGCTGCTTCTTGGGCTTGTTGTGTTGGTTTGTCCGTCTATCTTCTCTTGGACCTTCTTACTGATTTCTTAACTTTTTTGTTATTGCCCTGAAGTTGTCTCACTAGTTGTTGTTGTGATTCTTGTGAAATAGCGTTATTCAGTCGGTTTTCCATTTCTCTTCTTTCATGTATTATCGTTCATGTCCATTGGATATCCATTTTTTTTGTCTTTTCTCGACTAAGAGTGCTTTGCCTACTGATGTGACTTCTTTGAAACAGTTATTCACAGTTACATAATTTTTGTTCTGAAATTGCGAAGTATAATAAAGTTTCCCATTTTCTCTAGGTTATATTTTACTCCAACAGGCTCTTAATTTTAGTTGGAAGGTGCCCATCTGTAAATGATGGCCATTTGCTATATCTACACCGTCGCCATATTTTGTCTATCGTTATATGGTATATCTGGTTGTTTGTTCTTTGATCTTATAAGTATGGATTATTTTTATAAGTATGGATCGACTACTAGTTAAAAAGCCTAAATTATAGGATGTCATAATGAACGTAGGTACAATAGTACGACCCCTGTCTCACTGAAGTTGAACTACTATTTCTGTTAAAGGGCGCCCCACAATTTTCACTCTGATTCTATTGGTTTTTCGAAGTAGCTATTTCTTGTTGCTAGAGTAAAGTACTGACCTCCTACATTATTATAATTTATGTTGTTTTATTATTAGATTTCGTTGCGTGTTTATCTTTTATATTTTAAAACAAGGTACATTCCACAATCTTTTTCCCAAAATTTCCTTTGGTCTCCAAGGTGACAGTTATTTATTGTTAGAATAAGGAATTGCTTCTGTACCTACTTCATGGCACGTTTTATAAAATTTTATTGAGGCGGTGATTCCTCTTACCGACTCTTTGCGTCCGCAGATTGATCAGAGTTGAAGGGGCGGCATGAGACAACCATTCAATAGAATTTCATGAAAGTTAACATGGTATAAGTGAAAAGACAGTACTTCACTCTAACTACAAAAAACAGTTCATTAGTAAATCAAACAAAAAATGCGGGGCGTTCTTTAAATAACAAAAATAGAGTGTGCGAACGTCAGTGAGACAGGGCTCGTATACTATTAAGGCTACATTTTGTTGCTGTTACGAGTTTGTTGCATTTTTATTAGCTCAACAGCTCTGGCTATCCAGGTTGAGAGTCACTTCTTGGAACTAATAAATATCTAAATAGAGTTATATAAATTTATCTCTTTTTTTTCAACTATTAAATTAGTATAATTAAATTAGTGTTGTTAGTTGAAAGACAATCATTAAATTGGCACAGTTCACATACGCTGTTGACTTTCCCGTATATCCCAGTTTTCAATCAAACCAAATGTTTTGAATCAAAACCCCTTTCAGTAAACCGCTGTAATATGTGGTGTTTAGTAAAGTTTATGCGGTTATCACGAGAATGTGACTGATTGTGAAGAGGAATTTAATCATATCTGCTGATGCTGCTCGAAACCGATGCTTTCAAATATCATCGGTACACGTGTATCATCTGGCATCCCGCTGAACTTCCCTATGCGTAAAACTTCCTCAACCCTATGCGCTCATTATACGTAGTAAAGTTTATCCCCACTACTACGAGCGCCGCGACGGCAGCCGCCGTGAGAGTTCAGTGCCAGCTTTGAAGCTTTGCAGACAAGACAGACGCACATCGCTCTGCTGAAAATACGAGCTTTTTGCCACTGCACACGTGTGATTGGCGGGATTTGCCCGATTTACTCTTCTTCGTTATTTAGAGCTTTCGCTTTTTCGTACTTCTGAAAGGAATCGAGCTTTGTATTTGGCAAGGTATGTTAAAATTTATCTCTGTTTAGTAATATTTTTGATTTGTTAAATTTTTAAAATTCTGCTGTATTTTTTGAAATCCCAAATTGCCAAAACAAGTATTTGAAGAATTATTTTATTATGCTAGGAGAATATTCGAAAAATTTGTTGCTGTAAAAAAAGATTTGTGGATTGCCCTTTCTATTGGTATGTAGCCACATACGTAAAAGTAAAAAAGTGTTTTTATATTCTGAAAGCGTGTAGAAGTTCGCGCCAAAACCTGTAATTTAGAAGATAGGGTGTAAAGTTGCCGATAATTCAGGCAATTTCTCTTCCATTCGAAATGAATTCACCCTTATCCGACTTTTATATTTCCGATTTAAAAAGAATTTTACTGTTACCAAGGTGTACTTAAGATGCTAGCCAATCTTTAATTTGGAGGGACTGTAGATGTAGAAAAATTCTTCAGAAAAAAAATTATTAAGTTTTTAGTAAGATCATAATTTTATTAAGACCCCGAATTGTCACAACAATGTCACACATATTATTTTTTGTTTTAATATTATTATTAATAATTTGATAGTCATGGTCATGGTTTTCTAAAACGTTATTTGAAAATATAAGGTTAAGTTTTGTTTCGGAAGTCATTAATTTAACTTTAATCTGAGTCAGTGTGCAAAAGTTTACACTGCTTGCAGTTTTATATTAGATTTACAGCAATTACAATCAAAGTTCAGCAAGTTAACTACAATTTAATTTCAATTAAAACAGACTAGACAAGGTTTATTATTAATGTATAGTTAACTTACCTTGATTTACCCCGAAATGAACATGCATGAAACTTAAAGGGTTTTTATAAGCATCTACTTATTTAAGTTTCTATACTTTGAAAGCTCCACTACTTCAACGGAAATTAGAATTTTTCACTTTGAAACCGAATCTTTAATGAGTCTTTCACTTTATTGGACGTCTTCCTTCCTTATTTAGTGCATATATAGTAATTTTAAACTAGTGTTTCCAAGTATTGACAATTTCTTTAGTCGCGGCAATTCTCAGAAACCCCGGGTAGTAATTTTATGTACAATGTGACACAAAAGTATGGAAACCTTTCAAGTATCTTTTAACCGCTTAAGTACCCCTAGAATGGCTTACGCGCTCGAGATGAATTTTGGGACACTTCATTTAGGTAATATGTTCGATTCCAGACTAATGTCAACAGGGTGCGAGATGTTAGTTCTTTCAGAAGTTTTCTCAACTTTCGAATTTTAAATAGGACACCCTGAATATTTCTTGAGTTCCCTGAATAATTCTATACCTAATTTGTGTAGCATTCTCTATACCTAAGTTCAACCGTTTCAAAATATTTTAACATTTTTAACTTCATTTTAACATAGTACAAAAGTTATTTACGTATGAGCCTATACTACAGTAAAAATATGCGCTTGTTAACGAATTGGTGGAAAAATTCGTTCACAAATGCTAATATGTGAAAAAGGTGCATTTTAGCAATAGAAAACAAGAACCGATGAAGTTATAAAAATAAACCAATTCTTTCCACCATTTTCGGAGGTCTAAATGGTAATTTTGGGGTTTTTTGCTCAATATCTCGAAAATAAGCCCTAAATCGAAATCTAAATCTGTTGAGCACAAACAATACATGCGATTTGACAAAAAAGTTAAAAATTTACTGAGTTATGGCACTTTGGAATTTGTGAAAAAATTGCGAATTTTAGACAGAAACAGGTGTTTTTCAGTTTTTCTCAATATTACGGGGGTTAATAGTTATTTAGGTATTAAGGGCATAAAGAAGCTTTTATGGCCAGAAGCGTTATTTCTAGCCCGAGGCGTTAGCCGAGGGCTAGGAAAAGGCTGTAGGGCCATAAAAGCAAGTTATTCCCGAAATACATACACTATTTTATGTACAGTTAATTTTTTATCTCAAATCTATTATTGTGTAAAAAATCTAATTAAATGAGTACGTAGGTACATCAAGCCGCTGTGCGTATACTTATGAGCTTATACGAAGTACGTTACTATAGTTACCATTCCAAAATACTTAATTTTAGACTGTTTTCATTGGTGATAAGTTTACAAATTATATTAAGAACCAATCAAGTTCTACAAATACAGCTCTGACATTTAATTGACATTTCTTTATTGCCCGTCGGATCATAAAGAGGCTCTTGGGCCATAAAGAGACGGTTATGTTTAGACGAGTCTAGCAATAATAGCCTAATTATAATGCATATGTGCATAAACGTATTTTAAATCCCTATGCAAGCCGGAAGAATCTGTAGAGGAGGCAAGAACAAATCCATTTCGGTTCTAGCGAACTTATTTTTCATTGAATTCTGACTGAAATCCATCCCACATTTGTGCCACAGCTAAGGAAAACTGCAGAAAGCCTTAACCAGATCTGCCGGCGCCGAGGAGTCTATTAAAATGCGTTTTACCCCCCTGAAGTCAAGAAAAACTGAAAAACCCCCGTTTATGACTATAATTCGTGATTTTTTCGCAAATTCCAAAGTGCTATAACTCAAGTAAATGTTTAACCTTTTTGGACGAAACAAAAAGAACTCGCGTGGATTTTGCGTGCTCAACAAATTTGAACTGTTATTATTAACCCTTTACCACCGAAAAAGAGAATAAAAATTGGTTTATTTTTATAACTTCATCGGTACTTGTTTTCTTTTGCTAAAATGCACCTTTTTGATATATTATCATTTATTAGCAAATTTTTCACTATAAAAAGCCTATTTTTACTGTGCTACTACGACTATTTTGTTATTTATTAAAAGTTCTGATTTAATGTTACGTATGAAGTTAAAAATGATAAAATATCTCAAAAAAGTTGCACTTATATATAGAGAATGCTACACGATGTGCAGAATTACTGAGCGAACTCAATAAATAAAATATATACAGGGTGTCCTATTTAACAAACAAAAGTTGGTAAAGCTTCCGAAAAAAACTAAAATTTTTGGCAACACTGTCGACATCAGTTTGGAATCAAGCATATTATCTAAATAAAGAGTTCCAAAACTCGCCTCGATTGCGTAAACCGTTCAAGAGATACTTAAAGGTTTTCATACTTTTGTGCCACGTTGTATACACAGGTACCTAACATAAAAATCCAAATATTCAGTAAAATCGCTTTAACTAATTCTCTTTTCTTCTAATCATTTTCCCCCAAAAGTGTAAAAGCACAGCAACTTTTCCAAAATATTTGTCTGAATAAGAGGATGATCAGTCAAGTAAGTATTATTAAGTTTCAAAATAAACAAAGTTTTAAATACATTAATGCTAGAAAATACTATCAGGTATTGCACCCACAACTTTTATTTTTTTTAATTTATTGATTGGTATAGATATATCTTTAAGTCAAATTCAGAAATGTAATTGTAATGTAAACACACTATAAACAATTATAAAAGCACACTATTATCTTTACAAAATCTATCAAGACTTACTTGGAACCCTTTACCGCTTGAAAACGACTGCTTATTAACATGATCAAGACCATAATTCAATAAGAATTTTTAAGTAATATTCTGTTTAGGTTTTTAGGAGACTGCTATTTAAAAATATTAATAACTGTTTATAAATAAGATAGAAAATTCCGAATGAAAAATCTTTTTGAAAATGAATAATATATTTAAATAGAAAGTACAACTTTACTTAATGAATTGGCCAGGTATAGTATCTAATGGTACTAACGGTGTAAGGCTGTCGCCTGTTGTTCGGAACTACATTTTTAACTAATAATTAGCTCAAGAAATTGAAACAAATAAAACCCTAATTCTAATGTAACAATTTTAATTGAATACCTTGTACACAAAAGTTCAGTCTCTCAAATTATTCTTCCTGGGACTTTAGACAACAAAAAATGACCAGTACCCTGGACTTGTGTCCCCGATAATTTAAAATGTCAATGATTGCTTTCTTTCTTAATAGAATGTAACCAACTTTACATCAAAAATTATGTAGGGGGAATATTCCAAACTGGCGTCAGAATAATAAGCGATGTTTGTGTTCTTGTATGTAATGAATAAATTTTATAATTATTACAAATGTTAGTTTTTACAAAAACGGTTTAAAGTGTTATTTCCTAGACACCAGGACATTAAATCAGAATACATTTGCTAATAGTGGCTTTTATTGGGCACATGTGTGAATAGTGTACGGTGGTCCAAAAAAGCTCGATTTTTCTACATCGAAAAAAATACCCGTATTTCTTATTTGGAAATCGAATGATATTTAGGGTGCCTCAAAGTCCATACGGTTTCCCATGTATTTTATATAGGAAAAAAACACTTTTTCGTAGATTTGGTATATAATTCTAGAAAACCAATACTTTTCAATCGGATTACCCTGTTTCTCTTTAGAAATGTTCAGAAAATGACATCCAATAATTTATTTATCAAAATCTTTTATATTAAAAAATAGTAATAAATATTTTTTAACGATTTTTCCCAGGTTTCTTCTGTTTACGGAGTTTATTTTGCGGCCCTGTAAAAATAGTTAATATAAAAAGTTTAAAAAATTAATTATTGGATGAATTAATTATTTTCCGAACATTTCTGAAGAGAAAGTGTGGTCCGGTTGAAAAATATTGAATTTTAAAAATTTATACAAAAAAATCTACGAGAAAGTGTTTTTTCCCGTGTAAAACACTCGGGATACTTGACGGGTTTTGGGACACCCCTAAATATCGTCCGATTTCAAAATAAATAATAAGGGTTCTTCATTTCTCAAAGTACAATAATCCTAGGGGGTGAAAGCAGAAAATTTTCCACTTTTTGTTTCTTCCATACATTTTTGGACCACCCTAGCTGAGGACTGGACAAAATTGGTAACCTGAAGTGCACACTAGTCGTGTGATTAAAATATAATTATATGAAGTATATATGCAGTTATTGTGTTCGTGTTAACCAGAAGAGGTAAGAATGTTTTGAAACCTTTGCTTGAACAATTTTTAACTAGAAAATAAATAAACGACGATAAAACTTACATTGAGTGAAGAAAACAACATTGTACATTAGTGTACACTAGCAGCGTACTGAAATAAAAATATTACAAGAAAATAAATTAACAAATTGTATGAAAACAATTCAAGATAATTATAGATTTTCTTTGATGGGAAATTATAATCGCAAATTAATCTCTAATGTATAAAAAGATTTCCTAGAATAATAGTCGGTAATAAGAAACGAAGAACCTTTAACTCTCATTATTCTAAAAATATTCATAAATTAAAATTCTACTGAATACTAACAGTGAACAAATTTAAAAACAAATTCTGCTTTGCAATATCATGTTTTCACATAAAGCTCACAGAATACAGCCCGATGCGGGTCTGTCATTATCAGGCACGAGCATGACCTTGCCAATTGTGTACTGAGTGCGCGATCCCGTCTATAAAGTACAATCGTGTATATAAAGTTATGAAGAGTGATGAATCCCTCTTCGTTATTGTATATCTAGACCTACATCGAATTGTACCAAACATTATTTGAAAATCGAAATTATATGCTATTAGATGAGATTAGTATTTAAACTAGAGAAAGCTACGTAGAAAATTTATTAGTAGTACTATCAAAACCATTCAAATTCCTGCAGATGTTTCACACAATGAAAAACAAATAGCCCATGAACTTCAAATTACGGTTGCAAGATAAATATGCAAATCTGAGAATCTGTATGAAAATTAACTTGGTAGCAGTAATTCATATAATAGTCCCAAAATCCCTTATGGTCATATTAGAAATAAAAGAGAACGCTTTACACGTGTAAAACCTCATTATTAAAGTTTTGGCTATAAGCTTCAGTGTTGCGAAATTATTTCAGACTTGTACAGCTGCTAGATTAGTCTCAAGCTATTACTTTTAAATACTGGTATATTTTTTAGGTTGCCATCTTTTCAGGTATTAAGAAAAGTATGCATCTCTCATTATGTTTTATGTTTATTACTGATAACGGTCATCTCTGGTTACTATTTAAGTAAGGTAGTCGGTGAAAAACCTTCATTTAAATACGTATTTTAAAATATACAATCAAAAAGATTGTTGAAGATCACTGTATTGATGTTTTTGAATTATTTTGTTAAAAAATAAATACTTTAACAAGACCTTCAAAACATAGCCCACGCATAATCTAACAATTCAATCAACCAAAATTATAAATATCTAAAATAAAATAAATAATCAAATTATATAGTCTAGACACAACCTAAGTAAAAAAAGTAAAAGCCAAACATCAGGATTTGTTGTGTTATCAAAAAAAATAAAGAAAGTGTCCGTTTGATAAGTCTGCTTATATGATAAGATATACAGAGAAAATTCGGAAAGTCTATAAATGACTCTGATTTTCATTTTGAGCTTTAATAGCCTTAATATTAATGAACATATTGTAATGATTTTTCTATCGTAACATTCATGAAAGTGATTGCCTCATCTGTGGAACTTAAAAAAAGAGTTAGTTAGATGATTCATGGATTCTTATTGATACACAATAAATTAATAGTTGGCTATAAGTTAATTATTGGCTATTTGCCGTTCATCAGGAATTATTTGGGGTGAGACGATTTTCACTAGCAACCACTTCTGATAAATAAAATGTAAATAAGTTTAGAAAAGTGTAAAACATTCTGTATTTTATTGACAATGATATAACAATTTGGATTTGATATAACAATCCAAAAATAGTCTTACTACGGTTACTAACAAACCAATCTCTGTATTGAAATGCAAGTACATAGTAAGTAAGTAAGTAAGATAGGAAAAACAATTGCTATCTAAAAGAAAAGGAAGTTCTAAGAGGTAGTTAGATAAATAAAAAAAGAGAATAATGTATTGAAACAGAAAAGCTGTAAAATTGAAAAGTTGAATTTAATTATAAGCAAATAAAAAGTTTAACAAGTGTCTAAAAAAGTGTACATCTATTCAACAACTCAAAGAAGACAATTTCAAAAAAGAAAATTTATAACTTACCAGTAGATCATAGTGCAGTAAAGGCGGAGTCCTATCCAGCTGGTTCAATAAAAAGAAAAATAAATGAAATTTATCCTTGAATGCTGTTCAAGAGTCAGCATTAAAAGGTAAAATTAATTACGTGCGATTTACCACAACGTTTTGGCTTCGGCAGTGCATCCTATCCTGAGGGAAATTCCAAAGTCCCATAAGCAGCAGGAGATTCCTGCGTGGTGCTCTTTCTGTATACCAAGCTGTACAAAGGAACATCAAGTCAATTATGATTTTCAGAGACAATAAAAGAAATCAAAACTTACTCGAGCGAATCAACACAATTGTGTTTTTTTTCCTACAACCCATAACCTGGAAACCAGGCCCCAGAAGCTATAAGCTTGTGCGGGAGGGAGGGGGCGATTATTATTATTACGTAGGCCCTATGTGCGGCTGCAGCCGACTTACAGATGGAACAGCGCAAATCCCACATTTGTGTCACAGCTAAGGAAAACTGCAGAAAACCTTACCCAGATCAGCCGGTACCGTGAGTCGACCGCGAGTACCCAGGCCGCCTGAGTGAAAGTCCGGCACGTCAGACATTACACTACCAAGGCTGTCAATCAGTGATTGTTATCCAAATTGTAGGGTTAGATTAACCCTTAATCGCCGTCGTGTGGTCTGTGAGACCTTCGGAAATATTCGATTTGCGGAAACTCCCACATCTTTTCTTTTTATGACAGATGCGGCCATGTAAATTCTTGTCAGTTACTATTCTAGGAGTATTGAGATTGCATGCAGTTTCTTGTCGATATTACCGGAAATAATCACATATAAAGTTAAGTCTGGGTCACACAGACCACACGACGGTGTTTACGTTACATTTTCTTGTACGGTGAATGACAATCCAGGTTCATCTAGGATTTGTCCTACAGATCGTGATTTTGAACAAGTGGCTTTAAAATGGTGTGAAGAAGTACCAAGTGACGTCAGTGATATTGAACGTGACTGTGATAACGATTTTGCTGAATTCTCCGATCATAACAACGACTCGGAGATTAGTGAATCAGAAGATCAAGAAAACCCGCTTAGTGGGGAAGAGGATTTAGAGGAAAATACAAAGGCTTACGGCTTACTATGGCAAGAATAAGTTTAAATGGTCAGCACTACCTTGCATAGGCAGGGGTCGTCCTCGTCAGCATAATATTGTTGTACAGTTACCAGGATTATTAGCTTCTGCAAAAGCAATTGGTAACAAAGCGAATCTATAGTGAATTTATTTATATATATAGTTGTTGTTTTTAAACGCTAAGAATTTAATTTTTTTTAATTATTTTTCGACTAGTACACATTACAACATTATAAAAAAAAGTAGTAGCTGTAATAATTTTGTCTGAAGTTTTGTTTCCAAGATGTTTGATGTAAATGATGTACTTTTCCAAATTTTTGTAACAATACATTTTGAGTTAATTTTTTCTATTGTTTTTTATTCTTAAATCAAAATTTTTTACATGTTATCACATAGCCTAACTAGTAAAGAAAGTGTTCCATACTATGAGTTATGTTATTTCTATTTACCAGTTGCGCAATAAAACAACAATCAAAACCTGGTCTGCTAGACCACAAAACGGTCGGTACGTAACAAAAATCAAACGGCGGTTAAGGGTTAAGAACCAAATGTCAAAGTTGACGTTACAAGGTAATAATTAACGATTTCCCGTTTAGTCAAACAAGCAAAAATAGATAATCATACCAATAACTCAAATCCTTTTTTATAATACCGTGAATTTTGAAGATTAATTAGTCCTTGTTCGTCTCATAAAAGTGGGCTAAAATAATTCAAAGGTTATCAAATAATTTACAGTCAATGACACGACTTGAGATATTTATGTAGACTAATTTATGTAGGTGCAGATTAGTAAACCAAATAAATATTTTCCTTTTAACAATTAAAAGTCTGCAGCACTACAGTATATTTAAATTTTTTAGCTTTAATTTCAAGTGATTAACATTTACAATTTTTTTGACCAATTATGAATCAAATGAATGTCACCAAACCAACATTTTATTGAATAAGGCTGATTATACAACTCATAATAAAATTAGCCAATAGTAGTTGCGAATTATCCTAGTTACCACATATAGATAAGTGAATATACGCTTCACGACGTTGTATAATCGTTTCGGTATTTCCAAGCCTGCAACACTATTGGTTCAAGCAATCGTTGTCAGAGTAACAATTATTTTGAAGTCATCGACATACCTGTGCATGCAATAAATTAAATTAATCTGTCAAAAAAGCATCGCTTCGTTTTGTTAGCTTTGTATTTGTGCAAATCCTGCTTTTCCGCTATGGAACGGTTTGGCAATATTAGTAGCGTTGAAATAGATCAGTCAATAGAACATATCACCCCTGAAAACACTGTCAAAACGCACAAATATGTGTGGAAACAGTTCTTGCAATTTTGCGAACACCGAAATTATAATATTTGTGCTGAAACATCGGACGAAGAGCTGGCAGATATTTTGAAGGATTGGGCATTTAATATGAAAAGAGCGAATGGCACCGATTACAAAGAAGGTACTGTGAAAACATTATGGAATATTACCGCCAAACTTCTGCAGCAAAAAATGTATGAAGATTTTAAGCGAAAAACTAATCCCTTCAAGGATTTAATTTTTATGAATGCCAGAAAAGCACGGGCAATAAAAAGAAGACAGCTACAAGCAATCCCTGAAAAAAGAAGATCGAGTGCTGCTGCTCTTACTAGAGAAGAAATCAATAAGATTGTTACAACCTACAACGAAGATACCCCTGATGGCCTGCAGAAGAAATTCTATCAAATTTGTGCTGTTGAGCTTGCGTGGCGCGGTAACGAAGCGGCTTTATGCCTTGTTGATTATTTCAAAAAAGAAATCAACAATTACGGTGAGCCCACAGGACGTATTGAATACAACACCATATTTTCTAAAACAACACAGGGTGGAGAAAAACCCACTGCGGAATCTAAATGGTTAACACCAAACAAACAATGTGAAGACCAGTGTCCAGTGCGCCTCTTTGATAAAATGCTAAGCAAAAGAACACCAAACATTAAAACCAATCGACTGTTCTTAACTCCACATCCTGGCTGGCAAAAAATAAAAACTTGGTATAAAAATTGTCCACTGGGAATTAATCAGTTAAGTAAATGGACACGTTTAGGAGCGGAGTCTATTGGACTGGATACTAAGAAAGTAAAAATAACAAATCATTCGAATCGTTCTTCGGCTGTGAGTAACTTATCAAAATCTGGAGCAAACTTGCAAGAAATTATCAAGATAACTGGCCACTGTTCATCTGACTCTCTCAAACCTTATCTTAAGTTTGGTAGTGAACATCATTCCGAAATTCTTGAAAAAATGAGAAACTCTTCAACTAATCAACCTAGTACGAGTACTGGCGTAGCAAATTCAGGTGTAACAAATATTTATTATAATAATTGTACCTTTAATATTAATACCAATAAAAATAATAGTTGATTCTAAATTTTATTTGTTATATAATCGTATCGAATACCACTAGAGCAACCGAAAATAATCTTATACCTACCTCGCGACACGACGTATTCCTTAAAACACCACTCCAGCTACGCTGTCGTGGTGTTTCGCAGAATACGTCTCGTCGCTCGGTAGGTATAATCGATTATTTTCGTTTGCTCTCGTGGTATTAAAACTGAATAATATTTATAGTAACTACGATGCTTGACCTGAAATAATTGAC
Source organism: Agrypnus murinus (assembly GCA_929113105.1). NCBI lineage: Eukaryota > Metazoa > Arthropoda > Insecta > Coleoptera > Elateridae > Agrypnus > Agrypnus murinus. The sequence continues at coordinate 80,406,536 of OV816028.1, read as the reverse complement.
AAGATGATTTTTAAATGTCAATATAATAAATGGATAAGTGTAAGAGTCCCGGCGCATATTAATTCGTCTACTTTCATTTTTGTTAAAAGTCACCCACAATCTTTACTCCGAAATTTTCTCCTGGTATAGAAAGTGACTCTTTCTTGTTGCCAGAAGTGAAGTACTGCATGGTGTAGATGCAGATGCAGTACTTCACTTCTGGCAACAAGAGTCACTTTCTAGACCAGAAGAGAGTTTCGGGATAAAGATTGCGGGGTCACTTTTAACAAAAAATGAAAATAGACGAATTAATATGCATCGAGGCTCGTATTACCAGATTAAGAGAATTTCCGAGAATTCTCTAAACTTCTTGTTTATTGCTTCCAGCCTTACTTTGTGGAACTCCATAATCATGAAATAAATAAAGATTAGTAAAAGCTTCACAGTTTTATTAAAATATTGTTTCGACAGCTATGCTGTCATTATCAAAGGTAATATAATTATAAACAAACACGTCGCTAAGGTAGATACAAAAATAGGTAACTAGATAAAATAATAATAATAATCAGAATTAAATATCTAATACTTCCAGTAACGGAGAATTACTGAGCTCAAGTTGTTCATTCATTAAAGGTACCCTGAGTTTGTGTTTGTATATCTCAAAGGCTTCTAAAATGTCTAATTTGCGTTTGTTATTACAAAAATGTAGGAATTTAATATTATTTTGAGGAGTCATTGTGTAATTTTGTTCTAAAAGGTGTTTGGCGTAATTAGATTTTTCAGGATGTTTATCTTTATAATGACGTACGTGTTCTTTATATCTTATGTCAAAATTTCGAAGTGTTTGTCCAATATATACCGAACTACAAAAAGAACAATTTAAACGGTAAATGCCCGATTTCATGATATCATGTGTTCTGTCTTTAGCATTAAATAAAAATGAAAATGTGTTAGTGTTGGTTTTAAATGTTATTTTATAATTGTTGGTTTTTCTTAGTATATGTGCAATTTTTTTTCTGATATTTTGCCAAAATATGGTATAGATATGTAATTTGTGTCTTCTGTTTGATTGTCAATGGGATATATTCTTTTGATAGCTAACCTATAATCTTTTTGTTTAATTAAAGTGTCAATCATGTTCGGATTGTAATGATTTGAAAGCATGTGCTAGTTGTTTAATGGTTGATATCTCTTTGCTAAAATCTGATTTTGTTAGTGGAATAGTTAAAGCTCTGTGTACTAATGATCTGTAGGCTGCTATTTTATGTGTATTATGGTGACAAGATTCATTTGGTATTGTTATGTCTGTTTGTGTTGGTTTTCTGTATATGGAAAATTCACATAGATTGTCTGCGTTAATCTTGATATTTAAGTCTAGAAAGTTTATAGCCCTGTTTTGTTCTGTTTCTAGTGTAAATTTTATGTTAGGGTGGATACTGTTAATAAGAATTAAAAATTCATTGATAACCTCAAAAGAACTGTCAAAACAAGCTAAAATGTCATCAACATAACGAAACCAGAAGATAATGTGTTTAGAGACGTTTAATTCAAATATTCGATCTTCGAACTTGTCCATAAATATGTTAGCTAATAGAGGACTTAGAGAATTACCCATAGGTAAACCATTCTTTTGTAAATAAATTATGTTATTAAAAGTGAAATAATTTTGACTTATACAAAGGTCAAATAATTGAATTAACTCTAACCTTTTAACTAATTCTATATTACTATTGATCAAGAAACTATCTAATAAAGGAATACATTCTTGTGAGGGTATTCTGGAGAACATGTTTATCAAAACTAACAAGTTTTGAATGTGGTGGAAGATGTATGTTTTGCAGCTTATCTACTAATTCTGATGAATTTCTAACAGAGTATTTCGATTTGTAACCTATCTTGTTAAAAACCTGGTTCAGTTTTTTGGATAAAATGTGATTAGGTGCATTGATTATGATACAACTGGTCTTATTGACATATTCTGTTTATGTGTTTTGAATAGTCCATATAGTTTAGGTGGTTGTGGGTTTTTATTAATGATTTGTTGCTTTTCTAATTTAATTAATTTTCATTAATAAAAACCCACAACCACCTAAACTATATGAACTAGTCAAAACACATATGCCAGAATATGCCAATAAGACCAGTTGTATCATACATCAATGCACCTAATCACATTTTATCCAAAAAACTGAACCAGATTATTAACACGATAGGTTACAAATCGAAATACTCTGTTAGAAATTCATTAGAATTAGTAGATAAGCTGCAAAACATACATCTTCCACCACATTCAAAACTTGTTAGTTTTGATATTTTTAACATGTTCTCCAGAATACCCTCACAAGAATGTATTCCTTTATTAGATAGTTTCTTGATCAATAGTAATATAGAATTAGTTAAAAGGTTAGAGTTAATTCAATTATTTGACCTTTGTATAAGTCAAAATTATTTCACTTATAGAATACCCTCACAAGAATGTATTCCTTTATTAGATAGTTTCTTGATCAATAGTAATATAGAATTAGTTAAAAGGTTAGAGTTAATTCAATTATTTGACCTTTGTATAAGTCAAAATTATTTCACTTTTAATAACATAATTTATTTACAAAAGAATGGTTTACCTATGGGTAATTCTCTAAGTCCTCTATTAGCTAACATATTTATGGACAAGTTCGAAGATCGAATATTTGAATTAAACGTCTCTAAACACATTATCTTCTGGTTTCGTTATGTTGATGACATTTTAGCTTGTTTTGACAGTTCTTTTGAGGTTATCAATGAATTTTTAATTCTTATTAACAGTATCCACCCTAACATAAAATTTACTCTAGAAACAGAACAAAACAGGGCTATAAACTTTCTAGACTTAAATATCAAGATTAACGTAGACAATCTATGTGAATTTTCCATATACAGAAAACCAACACAAACAGACATAACAATACCAAATGAATCTTGTCACCATAATACACATAAAATAGCAGCCTACAGATCATTAGTACACAGAGCTTTAACTATTCCACTAACAAAATCAGATTTTAGCAAAGAGATATCAACCATTAAACAACTAGCACATGCTTTCAAATCATTACAATCCGAACATGATTGACACTTTAATTAAACAAAAAGATTATAGGTTAGCTATCAAAAGAATATATCCCATTGACAATCAAACAGAAGACACAAATTACATATCTATACCATATTTTGGCAAAATATCAGAAAAAAAATTGCACATATACTAAGAAAAACCAACAATTATAAAATAACATTTAAAACCAACACTAACACTTTTTCATTTTTATTTAATGCTAAAGACAGAACACATGATATCATGAAATCGGGCATTTACCGTTTAAATTGTTCTTTTTGTAGTTAGGTATATATTGGACAAACACTTCGAAATTTTGACATAAGATATAAAGAACACGTACGTCATTACAAAAATAAACATCCTGAAAAATCGAATTACGCCAAACACCTTTTAGAACAAAATCACACAATGACTCCTCAAAATAATATTAAATTCCTACATTTTTGTAATAACCAACGCAAATTAGACATTTTAGAAGCCTTTGAGATATACAAACACAAACTCAGAGTACCTTTATTGAATGAACAACTTGAGCTCAATAATTCTCCGTTACTAGAAGTATTAGATATTTAATTCTGATTATTATTATTATTTTATCTAGTTACCTATTTTTGTATCTACCTTAGCGACGTGTTTGTTTATAATTATATTACCTTTGATAATGACAGCATAGCTGTCGAAACAATATTGTCAGGTTGTATTTTCATAAAACTGTGAAACACTAATCTTTATTTATTTCATCTCTAAACTTCTATTTGTTATTATCATAAGAGCTGTCATAGTAACTGATACTAAACACTAGAATTAACATTAACATCGTATAAATTCCGGAATAAGCTGACGCCCAGAAAAGTATCCTTCTCCCATTACAAAGGCATTAGAAGCAAATAAATAATCTGAACACAAAACCGTCAGTTGGAATGTCTAATGTAAGAAACCCACATAAACGGTCTTTGATTATACTTGGATATCTGAGAGGATCTCTTCTTTTAGGTAAAGCAAAATTGTGACGCAACTCAGAATATAAATACTTTTCAGCATTTTCTAACCTGCGATCAGTTAAAGAAATGCCATGCCCATGCCACAACCACAACCACAAATTTGTTGACCCTTTTTCAAAATTACGACACATATTTAATATTGATATTTAGACAACCGGAGTTAATTTACACATTGTTTTGGCAGCTTTTTCGTTCTAAAAAATAATCCGGTTTTTATTACATAACTCAGAGTTCTTCGTCTTATCTCTTTTTTTAAAGACAACAACGAACATTACTGATAGGTCATCAAGATCCAATAACTGTTTCCCAATAACGACTCTGTGACGTAAGCAGAAAAAGTGGATAATATAGCAAAACATCACAAATATAATAAATATACAATTTACTATTACGTTGGAGGGTATAGGATGTATTTTTTATGTTGTTGACGACTAAGCTTACATTCAATTCATACGCAGGTTTGCAAAAGCTTACGAGAAGACTCAGCTGTTACGCTGTACGATCTAGGTGATACTGAAGTTGTTTTTCTTGAATTGACACCTTATTAATAAAAACTCAAATAAAACTGTTATTAATACCGCTATTAATACCTACCCCAAATATAAAAGATAGTTACATATTATACTATAGTCTCATGACACATTTTCTTATTTTATGTTCACTCAAATTTTCCTAAAATACACAGTTGTCTTACTCTTTTATGGCTTACTCGTTTTCTTCTTATACCAATTGCCTGAAATTACCACTTAAATAATTTATTTGAAGGAATAGGTATATTAATAGAGTTGCGGCCTTGTCTGCTCCTTCTAGACGAATCAACAAAATATAAAAGCCGCAAAATAATATCAATTAAATTCTCCTACGTCAGAAATGGTACGTGGGAGTACAGTTTTACATACTTCTTGTATTCAAACATTAGTGTTTGTACCTATTACTGCAAAGAGCTAAAGAGCGTAATTATACGTAGTATATCTAATGTAAGTGCCATTAAGAGGTATTATTACAATACGGACAAGACCACAATAGTAATAGAAAACGAACAATCAAATTGCTTCAATAAACACATATATATTGTTCTAGGTACTTGAATATGTAATCATAGTAAGTGCTTGTACAATTATTATTAAAGATGCATATGTATCTTTCTGATATGACATTCAAGATGACAGCTACTTCTAAACGTTGTTGTAAATTTGTTGCACTAATAAATAAATGAAGCATATTTAGATTGTGAATAATAAATACCCTTGTCTAAGCGTATGTGCTAGCCTTCAATTATCTAGTGGTATAGCTTAGTTCACAGTACATTATATGTATTTTTGTGGACTGGTACATATTTCTTTATGCATTCAATTATTAGAACTAAATAAATAAATCAAATTAACTAGCTCTAGCAAAAGATTAAAATACGGTATGCGCCGTTTATTAAAATCACGTTCGTACACGGCTTTGAAGAGTCAATTAAGCGGCGATGCAATTAAGCGGCTCCTGTAGAAAATGTATGCTTATGCGATTTAAAATAAATCTTGAGTCGTAATAGTAGTCAGTATGCATTTGTGGTTGATACGCACAAAAAGACAACTGAAACACGTTCAATCACAACATGTTTCACGTATCCTAATTTAGATCTCTCAGATCCAATCAGATTCTTAGAGAAAGGATTCTTCCGAAAATAAATAAAAGAGAAAAAAGATCCGTTATAATCCTATATTTATTAAAAGGTTCAAGTAATGAAAAGTAGTCGAATGGAAAATTCCAACACCAAGAATTACAATAGGTAGTAAAAAGCTGTTAGTAAGTACAAAAGAAATTTTGTATGTTGTTAATTTTTTGATTAATGATGAAGATTCCGGCGGAGATAGACTTTAGTGATTCCAGTAAACGGAAAAAATGGCATTTAATAATAGAGAAAGGAATTTTCTTTTCATACTTTGATACATATGAGCGGCTGATGCAAATAACCAGTAATTCAAATAGCCGGAAACTACTGTATCTCCGTTTTTTGCAGTTCAGCTTATGATCATTTACCCAATTAGGGCATCTTTAGATTTTTGATTAACATTATCAAATAAATTAAATACTAAAATGTTAATATAAACTAATTTAAATAATAAAATAAAATAAATACTAAATCTTATTAATATTGTTACCAAACTACGAGTATCACTATTAAAAAAGGTAAAATGTTTATTTAAATATTGTTTGTAACATATTTGTAACATTGGTTGCTTAAACTTTAATATATATTTAAAAGTCAGTTTTGGTGGAATAATGGTTTGTATGTTTTCTTCATAAGACAGCGTTCAAGTATTACGTAAGCATCATTTTGTTGATTTTAAACCCCCATCCCCCCTATGTACGGAAAAATAAGAATATCACAGAGCCCCCACTCCACCCCCATAGGACAAGACGTTAAGAATCTTTTTGTTTTTTTATTAGATATCAAAATTAAAACAAAAACCATATAGATCAAATTTCTAAAAATTTAATCATTTCTATCTTGCGTAAGGTTTTTTGTCTCCACCTTCACTCCCTTTTCAGCAAAAATAAGGAAACCCCCCCCCCTATGTCTGCTTACGTAATACTTGAACGCCCCCTAAACCAAGGTTCGCAGATTCGGTCCTCAGTCGAGCTGGTAATTTTTCATAGCACATAAAAAATAAAACATGAAGCATATGAGAAAAAACATTTTTTGGCACGACAAATATTTCTAATGAATGTGGAATTTCTTATATTCGGCTAAATTATCGTAGGGTCGGTCAAATGATCGCAGTAATCAGTGCCATGAGGTACGAGGGATACTCCACCACCCCGATTCCTCGCTCAAGAATAAATAAATATATTTAAAATTTAAACATACACAAATTACCTTAACTTGCCGTGGGATAATATGTTACAGTTGAGACACTACAAGATATTGCGCCGTTGCTGCATCCTCATATTGTCACACAAGAAATCTATTGCTTTACATCTGTGTTGTGTCTAGTTTTAGTGGCGATGTTTATCACAAACCAACTTAAATCTTCTCATTTACAAATTCAGAACCCAGAACAAAATATTCATAAAAATTAATAGAGTAAAATATAATGATTCTTCTCTGTCATTACTTCCGATAAGTACTTATCTTCTATCTTGTATTTTTCCTATCTTCTTAGCTCATACAAGGAATAGATAATTTTGTGTAGAAAAATTGTCTAGAAACTAAAAAGAACACGACCCAAATACCGAATACCAAATTTGTGTTACGCGCGAAGCTGCTCTGATGGAAAATACTTAAACTTGGCTGTTGGTCATATTGGATTAACGCACTCCCATAATGTAGAGACCTATAAACAGTAATTGTATTACAAATACTTCCAGGTTCAACCACAATCTCATCAAGCTATGATTGGACTACAAAAGTGACCATTACATTTGTAATCTTTATCTTATCCTTCATGATGCCTCGTCAAAAAAAGGAAACAGAATAAATAACTATATTACAACTGGTGTAAACCATTTTTAATTTCAGGGAGTTTGTTAGCATTCTCATAGCAATAAAATTGGAGAAATTGTGTTTGGGTCACACATCGAATGAAATAAATGCCTGGCCGAATAAATGCCAAAGTAATTTTGAAGTATTTCATTCGATTTGTTTAGAAAGCATACAAATTTAGATTGACGTCACTCTTGCTATGTTTATATCGAATTCTTCGAAGATTTAGAAACATCAAATTGACAGGTGGCAAATAAACGATAGACAACCTCAACGACAGTAAATACTATCTAGAGTTGCGTAAAAGAATAAAAAGTTTAGATTTAACACACCTTGGCAATAGACGCAGTATTATAAAATAGGAATACATATTATAAGAGTAATAATATGTAAGTTTTCTTTTTGCTGTTTATTTAATTTTTATGCGGCTACTTTTTGTTATTTAACAAACTTTTCTAGTTAGTAAGATTAAAATTTACTTTATAAGCTTCGACAACGTGGAGAAATTTATTTATATTTATTTAGTTGGGTTACTAAAATTGTTCGCAGTAGATCCAAGTTTTAATAATAAGACGAGCTTTCATAAAGAAAATCATCAGCTACCACGTACTGCCGACTGCAGTTTGTTTACTTTTCGTATTTTATATATCTCGATTAAATAAAATGCCAAAGCTCAAATTATATTGGAAATTTTATTACATAAACGATAACGATTACATAAACGATAATAAACGGCAAACGGAACAAAGAGCGGTTCCTTTTCCCTAAAGACAATAAATTTAATTTAAATATATTAAGAAAAAACTACGTGGAATATTTGAATTTTAAATATTTTTAAGATGTTTTCTTTCATTTTGAGGGCTTTGACTTGTACTATAAAAAACTTTTTACTGATGAACGAAAGTAAAGTATTATTATTGTTGATATTTCATTAAGTATAGTTTTATACAATTAATTTGAATTTCATTTAATATTATATTTCAAAGGACTGGAATATTCAAAGGGTAATTAGAGTAGATTTTTTGCTTTAATATTTCAAAAGAAAAAAGGCACATTAACATAATTAACATATTATAAATAACATATCACATCACCAATAGATGTTACCGCTAGCGTACTGTAGTGGTCTGAATTAGCATTGTGTATCGCTGCTCTGCATAATTTCTTCATTACGACCCGTTTTTTTATGATAACTCTTTTATTTTTTAAAATCACTATATGTTGTGAAACAAATATTTTCATATTTCTGATTCAAAAACAATTCCTTTTATTTGTATGCCTTCATAAACTGGTTGCATGTTTTATGCCTTGCGATCATAATTAGTCGTAGATAACTGATAATCGCAAACGCATTTCCAAAAAATCACTTACGACTCAAACAGCGTAATAATACGTATGATACATAACAGATATTAGAACTAAGGAACAATTTTTGCATTAGTAATTTTTAATAATATAATTGTTCGTTTGTTTTTTTTGTTTTCTCAAAAATTATTCGGATTTCCCAAGTAGCACAACCATATTGTTTCAATATTAGGCCAATACCGAAGATATATTGGGCCAAACTAATTACTCTATATTGGACCAATGAAAAATGTGGACATTCTGCAATATTCACCCAACAACATACGCCAATATTGTCCCAACATCATACTCGAATATTTGCCCAAAAACATATGCCAATGTCAGCCCAATAACACACCAATATTTCACCAATAACTTATTCCAATATTGTAGTCCAAAATAAATGTGCTAGTTAAAGTACCTGTACAATTGACCTTACATTGCAAAAGTATTCTATTTACTATGCTGTTATTGTATTTTCTGGAAAAAATATTTAATTTTAACTAAGAGAAATCGTTCATTATAAATTTTAGAACTTGGCACATGCATAGCATCTACAGTACATCACAATGTTTTAGATTAGTAATGCTTAACATCATTAATAAAGTTTAATACCAAAATTACAGAAGTCGCAGTTCTCTTCTTAGTGTTCACAACTTGATTATTAACAACAACAGCAACCACAAGAAAAAACAAGATTTGTCGTTTATGAACACTTTCATTAAGCCACCATGAAACTACTTAGCGAATCGCCAGCCTCCAACCGGAAGATTTAGTAACTACAAGACAAATGCAAAGGTATCACATGATGCGCAGATGCCACGTTTTATTTTCTCCAGATTCAACTGCCCCATCAAGCTATTCGAATTATTACGTTAATTCCGGCATTGTCAGTCAAAACTACTTTTGAGTTAAATTGTGTACGTCATAATTATGAGCAATGAAACTATAGAAGTAATTATGTTTATCTCTCTGGATCAATATTGAATTCTTCGCATAAATGACCATTTAAATATAGACCCTATATTGATACGCTATATTGAAGCAATATTGATAAACCCAAACATCGGCTGAAACTAGTTAATCAATGTTGGGATAATTTTGATTTACAACATTTATAAAACAATATTGCATCAATATTGGCAAGATATTGTTTTAACAATTAATCTGAATCAATATGAGGCCAATATGAAAGCAATGTTTAGCCAATATCATGTGCTACTTGGGTTTCTTGTTTCTCTGATGTTAAATTGTAACTTATTTGTTAAAAAATGATTCCCTTATTATACTTTTTTAGAAAAATATGACTTCTATGAAAAAACTCTAAAAAACAAAAGAATCTTGATATTTCAAAATTTACATAACCTAATTATTATTTATAAATTTTTAACTAATTTTAATTAATTTTAAACTTAATCTCATAAAAACAACTTTTTACACATTCCTTTCTTCACAAATCTAAACCCTGAGCATCAATTCGGATTTCGAAAAGGTCATTCCACTATCCAACATGTGCACAGAATCGTAAATGAAATCAAGAACATTTTTGAAGGAAAGAAGTACTGCACAGCGGTTTTCCTAGACGACAGTCAAGCGTTTGACCGAGTATGGCATACAGGGCTTTTATATAAACTTAAAAAAACGATCCCACACTGTTATTTCATTATCTTCAAGTCATTTCTGGATGATCGGTACTTCCAGGAAAAATATGGCCAAGAGCTATCAGAACTGCACCCAATCAACGTAGGCGTTCCGCAGGGGAGTATCTTGAGCCCTATGTTATACATTCTTTACACAGCGGACTTTCCTACCAATATGCACTCTGTGACTGCAACATTTGCCGACGACAAGGCAGTACTAGTTAAACACAAGGATCCCCTAGTTGCTGCCACACTCCTCCAATTAAACCTATATGAAGTGGAAAAATGGGCCAAGAAAATACTATACTTAGGGATGCATCTAGACGAAGGACTCACCTGGAAAACGCACGTTTGGAAAAAACGCAAACAACTAGGTCTCATAATGCGGAAACACTACTGGTTAATCGGCCGCCTATCCAAGCTATCCCTTTCAAACAAATTGCTAGTTTACAAGGTCGCCATTAAACCAATATGGACATATGGTCTTCAGTTATGGGGTACAGCAGCTTCTTCTACCATTCAAATCATCGAAAGATTTCAGAATAAAACGTTACGGGCATTGTGCGACGCACCTTACTACGTATGCAACGCGGACATTTTAAAAGACTTAAAAGTGAATACATTGCGCGAAGAGATCAGCAAGTGTAGTGAAAAATACCTAGACAAACTGTTCTTTCACACTAACACATATGCAGTAGACCTACTTGACAATAGTGCACAAACTCAGAGACTTAAATGGTTTAAACCACTTGATTTACCGTATAGATTCAGATAACTCATTCAGACGCAAACAGAAAAGTGGCTTTTGTAAACAAGTCATTTTTATACAGTGTCCCATAAACTTTGCTTATTGTATTTTAATACAGATTGTAAATAGTTATTCTCATAAATAAAAAAAACAAATCTAAACATTAAATCATTACTAAAGCTATCTGAATGTTTTTAAATGCCAAAAACTATGATTTACAAGCCAAATTGCATAATTTAAATGAACGTTAGAAAAGCGCAGCTGTCAAACATGTTTTTATGTGATTCCATCAATAAGATTCAACCTTTACATTAAAAGTTTATCAGAAACAGTTTTAAAATCTTGATATTAAATAAGACTGCAAATTAAATATATCTCGTTTACTTGAATTTGACCTAAATTTAAAATTGAACTAAACTATATTAAGTTAAAAAATGCATAAACGATTCGTAAATCGTTAAGTTGTGAGAAAAATTATCTATTTTCTAAGAAAAACGGGATTTCTACATATCCTTTATCTGCTTAAAGAGTTTTTGTGTGCATATTAATCTTAATTAACTAAATTTATTTTCACACGGAAAATATTTTTTAAATTAATTTTTAAAAATGAGGTTACATATCATTAAATCGGCTAGTAAAGAATTGCAGAAAATCTATTTGTTAACTATTATCGTGAGAGTAAATTCTTCCTAGTATGATCAAATATCATGTCAATATGTATTAAATATTACTATAATATTAGAAAATTAATATTTAGAAATAATTATTTGATAAGCATTTCATATACAAATAAAACTTACATACAATTTAGCATGATATATTACTAAATGTTTACAATTAGCAATTTGCAAACAATTTACATTTAAATCTTTATATTTTATAAATATTTAACGTACATTCTTAAAAAATATTTCAATTTAGGGTATAGATTATAACATAAATATTACATAATTCATCAATGTTTAACTTTACCATAAAAATATGTGTTGAAGTGTGAAAACTTCTGAAATTTTTATTTTTATTTTATAAAACATCTTTGAACGGTTTATTGTGAAAATATAAATATATTTGTAAACTTCGAGTTCACAAGCGGCAATATTGACTTGATATGTGTAAAAAAAAGTTCGGTTGGTTACGGCAGTGGACGTTAGTCAATTGGAATTACATCACGCTAATAAAGGTATGGTGTATATTTGCTAATAAAAGTTTAGGTGGTGCAAAATCAAATAAAATAGTGTATTTATTGATTTGGTGGTGGTTTTTATTGTACTGTATTAATTTTTATTGAATGTTTTATGCAACCTTATGGATATACCTTTGTGTTCTAAGTTTTTAACAATATTTCAAAATAAGTATTATAGAATATTTATTATGTCGAACAAGTTGATATTTACTTTAAATGTATTAAGAATTGAACTTGAAGTCGTCTCCAGAGCAATTATTATTTGCGATTTCTCCAAGGGAAGTTGGAATCTTGGATTTGGAACTATTTGAAAGAATACATATTAAAACGATTTAACTAATTAACCGACAAGCACTATCCACGATATATGATAATTATTTTTTTATTCAATATTTGTTTAACGTGGCCCACATGCGTTAAGCTTATGCTCACGTCCTCCTTACTAGGGGACTACGAATTAAGTTACGCTCAATTAGCGTGTCAGTTACATTTGTAAGAACTACCAGTACTCATTGGTGTGAGCTAGACTGCTTATCCACCTTCTACTAGCTAGGCTAATGCCGGAGCTATTAACGTGCTCACCCGTCGGGGTCCGTTTCCGAGGGAATCCCATTACCCCTGATCCAGCTTGCGAACTTCCACTGCCCGAACAAGTCCAACCTCAAGTGTAACTGAGACTTGGAAACTGGTTCTGCCTAGAATACCCCATACCCTAGTCCTACCATAATTAGCCTTGGTGAGCTTTCGACAGAACCCCGTCCGACTCTACCTTGAAGTATAGACCCGGCCAATACCAACTAAGAGGCAATCTGGGGGTCGCTGCCAGGATAGACTTTGCTAGTATCGACTTTGGTACTGAAATCTAGCCCCGATCTGGGCCCGCCCCCAAACCAAGCACGAACTCTGAGACCAGTGCAGTCAAAGTGTAGTGATAACAAACGCCAGCCTATAAATATGAATACGATACTGCCGCACTATCCCAATGATGAATATACCATCTGTGTGTCACCACTATAGTCTCACAAAAAAATACTGTTCCATGTACTGCAATGAATTTACTTATCAAAAAAACTTCATCGCGTCGAGTATTAAATTGATATATGTTTTGGGCGAATCTTGCTTTTTTCCACTATGTAGTATACGGCCCAATAATTATTACTTTCTTAGTTCTTCAAATAAGAATTGCTTGTATACTACCTGAAATAAATTCACCTATTGCGCTTAATATTCGCCCTATTGAAACATTCCAGGATCATCAAAAATCTAAAGTAGGGCATGCAAAAAAAACTAACGAAACAACTCCATTAAAAAGTTAAAAAGAAAGGATAAGAACGAATTGTATAATAGATGGATTAACTGGTAATGTTTTTTGGTTGCGAATTTTTTCTTTTGATAGATCCCCATTAAAAGTTACTATTATATTGATAAAACAAAATATTTGAACCTACGCAATTAAAAGGCGTATAGACAGTTTAATAGGAAATTCAACAAGATAGAGTACCCCCTTATTGAATTTACTTTGTTCGGGAAGTTTTAGATGAATTGTCCTAAACAGATAAATTGACGGAGGCTTGCCAATAATAGGATCATCACAAAGCCTGACATAATCTCACTAAAGTTTTTCTGGTTGTATTAACGACAGAATATATGTTACTTTTGTGTCAGACTTGATGGATTTAAATAATGCTTCTGAATCTAATATAAAAATGAAAAATATGTGTACTAGCATAAAGTAGAATATGGGCTTAACGTTGTCATGGCAACTAATGGTGGCAATATTTATTTTGAACGTTTCTCATTATAAATTAAAATAATTGACAGTTCTGATTATTTTAAATATTGTAAATATGTTCGTTACTAATAACGCTATGCAAGTTCTAGATCATTACCATAATTGGTCTGACACTACCGATTTAATGAATGCCGTAGATTCAATAACAGAGGAAGCGCAGTTCGTAATAATGCAATATTGGACTTGGAACCTTTTTCAACTAAGCCAACGATATACGAAAAGATTGTTTTTATAATTAAGTAGTAGATGATAGATTTTTATTTTAAATCTGGACAAATATACCTATCTAGAGCATTACTTATTAGCAAGGAAATTTTCCTAGAAGTTTAACATATGTCGCTTCTGAAGGTTTTTCATTACGAAAACCTTCTTTCATGAGTTCTCGCTTTACCAAAACTCATAAGGTGATCGAGATTTGTTTATATCCACTTTACATTTATATATTTATGAAACAATCTACATCTCTTTACTGTATGAAGTTAAGTGTATAATTTTCTGTGTGTGTGTATAAGTTAAAGGAAAACATATCATAGGCTTTTACCAGTCTCGAACGTAATTGACGCCAATCATAATACTACATCTCTGAATGTATTGACCATGGCATTCATTAAGTAAACTTGTACTTTATATTTACATTTTATTTATAAACAGGCAGGGGAAGAGGGGGAACAGTGTTACACAAAAAATATTTTTTGATATAATTCAGAATCAAATAAAATTTTTTCTCTTTCTAGTTTAAGAGTTATGAATCTTGTTTCAACTTTTACATTTAACTTGCTTTGATTATTTCAATTTTTAGAGAAATTAAGGTTTATTCAACTTGGTGCTCTGTGTAACACTGTATCCTAATAATGGGGTACAGAGTTACAAGGAAAGGTTAACAATGTTAATGTTAATAAAACAACTTAAAATTCTTATACTCTTGCGTTGTACGTACGAATTTATAAGTTGGATTAACTTCTGTATTCGTTTTACGAGTAATTTCCCTAATTGACAAAATTATGTGTTTTATTGTAGCCTCTTCTTGTATTACCACAAAGTTTCCAACATCATATCATTTGAATGGATTAATGTATCTTTGTCACTTAGACGCAACTTGGACTGATCACTGTCTGCACAAGTGTTACATAAATAATGTTACACCGAACCCCACTATCCTCTGTAACACTGTACCCCAATCATCAAAAATCTATACTCGAATAGCTAATAAGGGCACAAACAGTTTTGAGGTTAAGTTCGTGCTGCTCCGGCGTAAATAAGCTTACAAACTACTTATAAATAAATTTTTAATAATCTAGCTTTAATTAATTTAATCCTGAAGTAAATTGTATTTTACTTGAAATAATTACTTTTGATATTAAAAAATATACATATCTTAATTTCTTAAAAACCCATCAGTAAATATTAACCAAAATGCACCTACACTTGGTTAACACCAAAATACTTCTAACATGAAAATATGAGCAATGTTTAATATAAAGCAATCCTAAAAACGTTAAGTGTAACACTGTAGTATGTGTAACACTGTCCCCCCTCTTCCCTAACTACTATTTTTAAATAGTAGTACATATAAATATATAAACCAGATGCCCATGCCAACGAAGTCTGCGCAAAGCGGCAAACCAATTTTATGTACGTACTTTACATTAATATTTGGCAGTACAAGTGTATGCCATAAAACCCCGAATACAACTTTCAGAACCAATGGCACTCATGAGTTATTGCTATGTGAAGTTTTAAATGGAACACCTTTATAGCCTTTATAAGCGCTCATGAATCTTTCAAATAGCACATCTCCTAAGAGCAAAAATGTCATTTGTCAACAATTTTACGCTTAATTGTAAGTTTTATAGTTAGACGAAATCTAGAAAACACATTTCACACGATAGATATAAGTTTCAAATTTACACCGCAACAAACTTAGATAAAAAATGTATTCAAAATTGGCTGCTCGGTGTTATCAGATTGCAATGAAGCTCTGGTTGGACATCTTTATCTTTAAAAGTTCAATACGATTGGTTATTTTATTTTCTAGTAACACCTCATTCTGAAATTAGTTTATTACCGTCTTTCAAGGAAACTCATTCTCATGACTGATGTGTGATCGGTGATTTCAGTTAAAAGTGACTAAGTGACTAAAAACGTTTGATGAATTTTTACTTTGATGAATGTAGCAACGTCCCTGTATACTGCTATGAACATCACATGCACAACCATGCATAATTTGTAAAACATTTTCTAGAAAAATCTAATTATCTAGTTACTTTAGGATCCTAAAAGGATAGTCATCCATTTGCTCTTATCAATGAGTTTGTAAGTCAACTTCATCTACGACTATCTATGCTGTATTTACAATTGATACATAATTAAAGTAATTATACAATATCTCTCAGACACAATCTCTACAAATTTCGATCTACACCTTACAAAGACTTGGTCAAGACCAAGTAGCACAATACAGAGAGAAACCCAACTAAGCTTTGGCTTGGATAATCTGACTTTCAGAAGTGAAAACATAACTTTCTCCCTTTGAACAGACACCTGGGTCTTTAGAGCTTATAAATGTTGATGTTTGGATCGTAGAATTTAGCGTGGGTGCATTATGGCGTAGTACTACTACAGAAAATAAATAAGGTAGCTGCAGAAATAACCTTTGAGAAATCCATCATATCTGCTGAAATATTTTGTTTGGATATTAAATATAGATAGTATAAGCATAATACTAGATACATAAGCATCGACGTAATGTATTTTATTGGACATTTGAAATATTTCAGGGCTTATATATTGAAATTAACTCACAAATAAGGTTTTGAGTTTATTGGTTAACAACCATTTAAAAACGTATTTGTAAAATTTAGTTTATTGTACAAATATAATATTAAGAAATGCAAAAACATTTTTTATGAGTAAATGTTTTCTATATTATCGAGATCTATTAAAGCTATACGTTTATGGGATGTTTTCTTTGGTTTTTATATGCCTTTTTACCGTTCCATTTGTTATAGTACCTACCCATTACAGATTTATCAGTATAGGTGGAAATATTTAAGTTCAAACTGTTATAACCAATTTCTTCAATTTTCTACCGAGTAGGTGAACTTGGAGACATTTACAGTGTAGGTTCGTTTAACTCCATGTTTCTAATGTATCCGACTGTATACAATGCACTGTACCGATAGGGTAAGTTTTTTGCGATTATTTTCCTACTATTATCTAATTACTTAACTATGCTGTAGTGTTGGTTATTTCTTTGGGTTACCAATTTTTTATCTAAATTCTTACCTTATGAAGCTTTAAATCAAGCAAGAAACAAAACACATTATTTTGAAATATTTAAAAATATATGTATTTACGTTACTAAAGTGGTTAAATACTTAAAGCAGAGACTCTTATACTTATACTGAACAAAGCATTTTTAGGTCGCAGATGTTGATTGCACGGTGTGCTAATTTAGTATTTGAACAAAGAATAATAATTAATCAAAAAAAGTAACCTGTTAAGGGCCACCACATTGGTTGTTTGAACTAGCATAATTAACATGACGTTAAATAGCAATATTTGTAGAGACATGTATGTACTATCTACAAGTTGGAAAAGATATATCATAATTTAATATTAGAATGAATCAATACAAGGAATAAATCGAGAAGATGTTTTACAATGTCACGCAATAAGCAATTTGATGATCCTTGTATGTAGGTTTATTTATTATTATAAAAAACTTGGATCTTAGTTAATGTTGATATACATAATAAATCAATAACAAATATAAGAAAACAAAAAAACGACAGATTTTTATTTAAATTCGAAGTTAAACATTGATGAGTTATTATGTTAAATTTGGAAACAATGTTTCATAATGTAGGTTAAATATTTGTAAAATACGAAAATTTAAATGTAAACGTTTTGCTCGAATTGAAACATTTACTAAGTATTTCTTAAAATGCTAAATTTTATGTTAAGTTTTATTTGTATATTAAATGTTTATCAATTATATACCTTTAAATGTCAATTTTATGTCATTATGTTTATTAAATATACATGAAATAAAAATATATTAAATATAACTATTTAATAAATATTTTTCAAATTAAAAAACATTTAATATTTTAACAAATATCCATTAAACACGGTATGCTATAGAAGGTACATCAGTTTGAATTCTAACTGGAAACAAAGGGAATTTTAATGCATTAAAATGAAAAGTCGTAGTTAACAAATTCATAAACTGCATTAACGCTTATCAAAATTGTTATGTCAACCAGATTTAACCAACAAACAGATTTAACACACAACGGCGCCGAACAATTATTTTCTAATAAACAATGTAAATACATACAGTTGAAACTCTTATAATTTTTTAAGATTTCACACACAAAACAAAATTGTTAGCTTTTTTAACTCTGAACTGTTATGATAATTATTTCGAACCCAGTTAGGCTAATAATAACCTTTTGTTCATTGCCAAACAATTTTAAACGTAAGTTTGCACACTTTAAAAACTCTATTCGGTCACCCAGTGTTGCTAGATTTCTGAGGAAAGCAAACCATGTTTCACCAGTTGAAATCTCCCCGTGTTAGCAAGCAGTATGAAGAATTTTCGTTGTTACCAGATCAGTATTTTAAAATTGGATTAAACAAATCCATTAATCTTCATTTTTAGTTGAACTTTAACATATTTAAATAGCCAAAACTGATTTAACTTAAAACATTTTATCCGTTTTGTTTTGGTGCGCCAACCGCAACATGTATGGATACGAATTTCTGCGCTCCCTAAGTTGCCTGTTAGATCACGTATTTTGCTCAGAAACCACGACAGAAAAAGACCATAAAAACATAACCCCCGGGACTTAAATTAGATAAAAAAATATCTAGAAAATAATGCAGATATTACCCTTTTTCAAAAACAAAATCATGAACTCACCATCGGCCAATAACTGGACAAAATGCTGTTCTATTTTGGTTATTTTATCTATTTACTTTTTACTATTAGTTCGGTGTTTTTATCTTCAGTTTTAATAATAATAATAATTAATACTGATAACAACTGACGAACCAGACCCCATAAGATATGAAGCTTGTGCGTTCTCGGAATAAAAATTGGTTTTCTGGGTCATAAAATGTTATTACAAGGATAAACTTGGTTTAAGTATAATAATTTTATAACAACGCTTTTTTCTCTCATCAAAACAAAGCCCCGCGAGGGCGACATTTATTACAACTGTAATTTAACACAAAAGCAAAAAATATGCCTCACGATCAGGCGTCGTTTAAAACACTCAAAATTCCTCTCAACACAAAATATTTGATACTTACTGTAATTGCTCATAATACGATACTTACTAAACTAAATGCTCCGGCTGAGATCTCTGATTATCCAAATTTAAATAAAGGTGTGGGCGTTAACCCCAAAAGATTCTAATTATTTAATGGGATCAGGAACAAATAAAAAAACATGTTGAGCACCACCAAATTGATATCAAAATCTAGGAATTTCAATTTAGAAAAATTCCTCTTTTAAAATTGACGTTATTTTAATCAAATACATATCAATCGATACTACTGAATTTTAATAAAAGACAAAAAATGAACATCAGCAATTTGTTGGGACAAATCATATCATACGATAAATTAATTTGAAATCTGTATATTGAAACATAAAAGAACAAATTGAAATAATAAAAAAATTAAAAAATACAAAATTATCATTATCAAAAAATTAGCATACTAAAAGTAATTTAAATTTCGGGATCCCAAATAGACGTTACAGAAAAACTTAATTAAAAAAATGTAATACCTTACATTTTCAATAATCCATCAAAGTTCAAGATTTCGTGCACAAATGACTTGAAAAACTTAATTAAAAAAATGTAATACTTTACATTTGAATAATCCATCAAAGTTCAAGATTTCGTACACAAATGACTTCATACACTAAAAGCAATAATGACCATACACAAAGCACAATCACAAACTGCTGACCTGGAAAACCAATCGGGAACAATCTCCTGAATTCTGAATTATTATTATTTTTCTCGAATAACGACGAGCTTCAACATACGATAATTTCCAATAAGCAATAATTCTTTATTAACACAATCATAACTGGAACGGTAATTATTTTATTAGCACTAACTGTACTAAACAAACTGTATACTTGAAGATTACTTAATAAATTCTTAATTGGTAATACAGAATTATTTTCTTCGTTAAATTAACAAAGCTTTACAAAACTATTCTTATTTTGGATCTATTTCCAAACAACGGAATCGGTACGATACAATACTAACTTAGATTGAGGCATTAACAATAGTACAGAATATTTTGTCAAATCCTCCAATTCCGAACTAAATATTTATTAATTAGGGCGTAGATTCATCGTAACGACTCTCTTTGTATCACTGGAGCACGAAGCGACCGGAAATGCCTTAAGGCAATAGCCTTCTCGATGGTGGTCTATTACAAACTTTTTAACTAAAAGAAACTTCGACTAGAACTCTAATTACGGAATAATCCTCCACTGAAATAATTTTATTCGATAATAATACGGGAACTAGCATACTGGGGCAAGCCCGCTAACTTGGGGTAGAACACCCAGTGTCCGAACGGACACCACTTAAGGGTACGAGACTCGCTGTCCGACTGACTGCTAAACTAAAGATATTTCGGCGGTAGAATAAGTTTTTTGAGGAAGGTAAAATTTTAAATAATCCAATAAAAATATAGCGGGATTCTCATTAGCCAATGAGGTATATTTACGTCATTTTATTCTAGAATGTTTTTAACGAAACCTTCGAGGATTCCCCTTTAAGATTTGCCTACAAGAAAATATGTTATTTACAGATGGCCGCCTAGACTAATTTATTCGAGTGTATTTTGTTTGTCGGCATTTTTTTACAAGGGACTATTTCAACCCAGTATGTTTTAAAGCTATAAATTCAAGATTCAATGCATTTTAACCATAAGGAAATTTTTTGTTAAGGCTAACATTATATTTTAGCCCTTATAAGCTCGGAATTAAACACAATTTTTGTTCTGGAACATTCTATTTCTCAGAAAATAAGCATTTGGTTAGTGTGAGAACGCTTCAAAATAAACACTGGCACCAATAAAAATTCTGCTGAAATTTAAAATATTGCTTACGAATATGTTTCGAGGTGACTCTTTTGTACTTGAAAGAAAACATTAGTTAGCTTAATGTAATATTTGTAGTTCCAACACAATTAAATTGACTAAACTGCCAGGACCGTACTGGAATTCCTTTAATATTTGTTAGTTTTGACAAACGTAACGTTACACTTTTAAGGATAACTTCTTAGAATAACCTTTATAAATATTTGTTATTTATTATTTAACGTTATCGTTCCAACTAATCTATAGAGTGGATGTAGATAAATGTTTTTGATCCAGTTGGTCATTTATACGCGATATCTCTTTGTCGTCAATGATATTATAATTAATAAACATATAGTAGAGTCAATGTTTGCAAAAAACATGCCCAAGTTCTTATTTTTTACTATCTAAAGATAGAGACTTGAAATCTTTTGTAATGCCTTCAGTACTGGACCAATATAAAATGTTATATGTTTAAAATGGGGGCGCGGCCCCTCGGGGGGTTGAAACCCCCATTTTGTACCCCTAATTTAATAACGCAGTCAAATTGAGCAAAATTTATATTAGGAGGGTTCTTGGAGTCGCTGATTATGAATCCAATGAGAAAATTGAAAAATTCAAAATGGCGGGCCCAAAATGGCGGTCCTAAACTAACGGCATTTGAGATTGAGAATGCGATTTACGCCGTTTCTATTAATTTTCGAGAAAAACTCAAAGAGTCAAAAAGTGCTTAAAATCTGATTTTGCAGAGGAATACACTATTTTGATTACCTTATTATGAACCCCTTCGCTCTGCCCTAGTAGTAGAGTCAATTTTTGCATTAAGGTCTTATTTTTTACTATCTAAAGATAGAGACTTGAAATCTTTTGTAATGCCTTCAGTACTGGACCAATATCAAATGTAATATATTTAAAATGGGGGCACGCTCCCTCGGGGGGTTGCAACCCCCATTTTACACTCCCAATTTAATAACTCGGGAAGTTTTCCATCAACTTGAGGCAAATTAATGTTGGGAGATTCTTGGGGTTCCTGATTATGAACTCAATGAGAAAATTAAGAAATACAAAATGGCGGACCCAAAATGGCGGTCTTTGAGATTGGAAATGCGATTTAAGCCGTTTTTATTGATTTTAGAGAAAAATCCATAGTCAAAAAGTGTTTAGAATGTGATCTTGCATAGGAATACACTATTTTGGTTACCTTATTATGTAACCCCCTTCAGTCTCCTCTAGTTGGCTTCTCAGTGAAGAGGTTGCATAATAAGGTAACCGGAATTACGTATTCCTATGCAGAATAACATTCTAAACACATTCTGGCTCTTTGCATTTTTCTCTAAAATCAATAGAAACGGCGTAAATCCGCTTTTCCAATCTCAGAGACCGCCATTTTGGGTCCGCCATTTTGTATTTCTAAATTTTCTCATTGAATTCATAATCAGAAACCCCGAAAACTACCCCAATATAAATTTCGCACAAGTTGATGGTAAACTTCCCGAGTTATTAAATTGGGAGTGTAAAATGGGGGTTTCAACCCCCCGAAGGGGCGTGCCCCAATCTTAAACATATTACATTTTATATTGGTCCAGTACTGAAGGCATTACAAAAGATTTCAAGTCTCTATATTTAGATAGTAGAAAATAAGACCTTAATGCAAAAATTGACTCTACTACTAGGGAAGAGCAAAGGGGTTACATAATAAGGTAACCAAAACAGTATATTCCAAAATCACATTTTAAACACTTTTTGACTCGTTGAGTTGTTCTCCAAGATCAATAGAAACGGCGTAAATCTCATTCTCAATCTCAAATGCCGTTATCTTAGGACCGCCATTTTGGGTCCACCATTTTGAATTTTTCAATTTTCTCATTGGATTTATAATCAGCGACTCCAAGAACCCTCCCAACATAAATTTCGCTCAATTTGGTTGCGTTATGAAATTAGTGGTACAAAATGGGGATTTCAACCCCCCGAGGGGGCGTGCCCCCATTTTAAACATATAACATTTTATATTGGTCCAGTACTGAAGGCATTACAAAGGATTTCAAGTCTCTATCTTTAGATAGTAAAAAATAAGAACTTGGGCATGTTTTTTGCAAACATTGACTCTACTAATAGGTTCATATAAATACATACATGCAATCACAACTTAAGTCCTTCAATAGTTAATATAGCATCATTAATATTTATTTACAACCGAGTCTGGAACATTCACCCTAAAATGAATCTGCTCCAGCAAATGAAGATTTTGGTTAGTCAAATCAGGGTTTGTAACAATATAATAGCCAATAGAAATACTATAAATTAAAATGCAGGCAAATAGAGAAATGCAAAAAAAATGTCCTAATATAAAATTAAGATAAGTAATTTTCAAAGTTTTTTCTTTGGCTTAAAAAAAATGAAAAACGTAAAGGTGATTTTTACTTTGAGTCAGTGGAAGATCAGCAGGACTAGTAAGTAAAATTTTTTTCTCTGAGCGATAATTATAAACCAGTGACTCTAAAAATGTTGTATATGGTATACTGTTGTTGGTTACGTTTTATTTACGATATTTCTTTGTTCCAGGTATGTCATTCGGAATTTTATCAACCCCAATCACAGTTTCCCTTGTAAATGGTAAGTCAAAAACATGCATTCAGCTATTAAATTTTTCAAATTCCACTGACGTGGTCAACACCAAAATATGATTTTATATAATATTTGCGTACGAGGGGAACTAGAATAATTATCTACCTAGCCATGACTGAAACAACTGACAATCTTCAGCGTTTAATGTCAAATAGTGGCAAGTCTTTCATAATTGTATCTGAAGTTTCAGTGAAATTGACCTGTTACTTTTTGTTTTGTGCGCGATTAGTTGACAAAAAATGAGTGTTTTGAAATTGGAGCATAGGAGTGTGATTAAGTTTCTCACAAAAGAAGGCAATGGTCCAAAATTTATAAGAGAACGTATAATTGCCGTATATGGAGATGATGCCCCATCATATTTTACGATTAAGTTTTGGTCAAAACAGTTTCGTTGGGGACGTGACTCCATAGAGGATGACCCTAGAAGTGGAAGGCCACTTGAGGCAACCAACAGTGAAATGTGTGACAAAGTGGAAGCTATGGTTCTTGAGGATCGCCGCATGAAGGTCTCCACCATTGCTACTGCTCTGGGAATATCAGAACCTAGCGTTTTGACCATATTGCACGAAAAGTTAGGCATGAATAAAGTCTCAGCGAGGTGGGTTCCCAGGTTGTTGACTCCAGAGCAAAAAACGCGAAGACAGCAAATTTGTCAAAACAATTTAGATCTTTTGGAAGCTGATGCTGAATTCCTAACGAGGATAGTGACTGGAGACGAGACCTGGGTACATCACTGGGACCCTGAGACAAAGCTGGAATCTATGCAATGGATTCGTAAGGGTTCTCCACCCCCAAAGAAAGCTCGCACACAGCCCTCAGCCGGAAAACTTATGGCAACAATTTTCTGGGATTTGCATGGAGTTCTTCTGATCGAATATATGCCTAAGGGCACTACAATAAATGCAGAGGTTTACGGTAATACGCTCAAAAAGTTACATTCGGAAATTACCAAAAAACGTCCCCACTTGAGGCATAAAAATGTGCTCCTTCTTCATGACAATGCGACGGTTCATAAAGCCGCCAAAGTTCGTCCAATTCTGAACGAATGTAACTTTGTAGAGTTAGACCACCCACCTTACAGCCCAGATCTGGCACCCTCGGACTTCTACTTATTCCGAAATCTGAAAAACATTTGAGAGGCCGCCATTTTGAAAGTGATGACCATTTGAAACGAACCATCAATGACTATTTTGGCAATCAGGAAGAATCTTTTTTTTTAATGGTATGAATTCATTGCAAGACAAATGGCGAAAGTACGTTGAAGTTGGGGGAGATTATATTGAAAAATAAAATTGTTTAAAAAATCATGCCTCTTTTGTTTCATACTTAGGTAGATAATTTATCTAGTTTCCCTCGTATAAGCTGTAATATTTTTATTAAACATCTTAAGTGTTTATGCAAGGTGCAGAATTTAAAAATGAAGCACCCTTAAACATCTGTTTTGTTCTTTCTTTGGACTCATCACTAAGAATGATACATCAATGGCATCGTATGATACGATATAGATTTAAGTGGTTTGTATAAGCATCGAATGTAGGTACAAACGTCTACGATAGAAAATTTGCAGAATATGCAGAGCATCGTACTTTAGAACGTATTTAATCGAAGCAATGTGTTTTATATTTTAATATAAGCGATTATACAGCTGTTGATTTGCGATTTAAAATCGGTATTGGCCGGCTATCCTTGATGTACCAATTTGCACAATGCCATTGATGTCGAAAAAAACGTCAATCGACATTGACTTGGCTATGGTCATAATCTCATAATAATCGATGCTCCTGCTCCGTCGTCAACAGCCAGGAAACAAATTTGGAAGCGATGTGGTGCATGTCTAAATAATTTGTCAGAATCTATTGAACTTTCCAAACGATAAAATAGCTGTTTCATAACAGTCTCTGATGGTTATTCGTCGATCAGCTCGAACAATTCCTTTTCTACATTTTCGGGCGTTGTGGTGGTAGCAGGCGTCATGGCTTTTCATCGTCCTTCAAGGATATTTGAGCATTTTTAAAATGCGCATACCAAGTGCAAATACCGAAATGAGTTCTACTCATTATCATTTTGGTTTTATTATCATAGATCTCATGAAGCCTTGCAAGTGACTGTGTAGCAGATTTCCCAGGTTTAAGGCAAAATTTATTGTTTGTTCACTACTCAAATTGCGAATCATTGTGTCGTTTTTGACCAAATTAAATTTTTATGGAATCTTTCAATTCAATGTAAACCTCTCTATTTTGTCACTATAAAGTCGCATCGAATTGGTGAAGCGGTGCTTTTGTTTTTGTCTGGACAGTATTAACATAAAGAAGCTTACTTGTAGTATAAAAAAGCGTTTTCGAGTATCTGAAGAGTGATGCAGATTTTTAATCACTACCCGTTATCCCGTGAAAACCCCTATTCAGGAATTCTAAAAAACAGTAAACAAAAGAACTCTATGCACTATTTGAATAATTTCGAACAATTTTGCTAGAAGTTCAAACGCAACATTATACAATACATTGTTTGAATATTAACTTATGTGAACAATGCCCAAGCTCCGAAACAGCAATTAGTGGTAATATCAGCATTGTTTCCCAGGTTATATTGAGCTGTTGAAATTATCGTCTACACGAACACGTGTACTTTACAATCTACATCCATCTATATATGAAAGGATTGCTACAGCAAATTTTGCTGACGGGATATCTACAAACACTAATGATCAGGTTCCACCCTTCATCTCCATAAATCTCATGTCCACCTTTAACGAGGGTCCCTTTATAACATCAATAGGTTTACCAGGTTTTCTTATGTGACCCTCACCACTCAATAAAGTTAAAGAAATTCTTTTTTGGTTCTTATCAATTCAATCAAATAATCAGGCGATATGGATCAAAACTTATATAGGAGGTAGCTGGAAAGATTTTTAATATATTTGAGTGCATCTTAATATTCTCTTCAGTTGCTCTCAAATGGACAGAAATATATTTTAAAATTACCTTTTAGAATTATTATTGGAAGCAATTTGGAAACTTTCTCAATGAACGTATTATTATTGTTATTATTACTATTATTGCATGCATATATACGTTTCATAAAATTTTACATTACGTCGTCATAGTTAATTGTGAAGATCCCACGCAACATAATGTCCCACATGAACGTAAAAGAGTGCGAATTAACTATTAATGTGCATTTCTAATAATAAATATAGTTTCTGTGTGTGATGTACTTTAGTTCAAGTGGAAAGGGTACGTGCTCACAAATACTTCAGGGAGACTCAGGTCGTAAATTATCATAAAAGGGTGGAAATGGGTTCGTTAAAAGATGTAGATGCTCTCTTTGATACTCACCTCATAAAACTTACAGATACCACTACTTTCAAAGCTTATAAAAAAAGGAAAAAACCACCATATACGCTACTTCAAGTAAATTATAAAAATGTAATCATTAAAAATAGACAGTTAAATAAAACCTAGTAGTGCAGTCAAACTAAACATTTGCAATGGAAAAATTTTTGTCGTATTGCCGACAAAAATGCTTTATACAAATTTTTTGTCGGACCTACTGTTACAGAGGTAATTTCAAAATAGCACTTCATCCCTTCTTTTCAAAATGGCGGAAAAAGCTCATATGAATTTGAGGTCGAAAACTTCAAGTTAAGCTTTTCTAGACCCCTCCTGCATGCTGGAAGAAAAAAATCTTTTCAAAGACAATAAATGTAATGTGTTCTCCAGGAAACCGGCGAAAGGTAAATCGGCAACCACAATTTTTATTTCTGTTTTCCCTCACAACTTTTTCATTTTTTATATTACGCGAAAAAGTTTCAAATAAAAGTTGTAGACAGTCGTATTGTCGACAACAATGCTTTTTACAAATTTTTTGTCGGACCTACGCTTACAGAGATAATTTCAAAACAACACTTCATCCCTTCTTTTTTCAACGTTTTTTCCTCATAACGTTTTCATTTTTTATATTACTGGAAAAAGTTTGCAATAAAAGTTGTAGACCGTATTGCCGACAAAAATGCTTGTTACAAATTTTTTGTCGGACCTACTGTTACAGAGATAATTTCAAAATAACACTTCATCCCTTCTTTTCAAAATGGCGGAAAAAGCTCATATGAATTTGAGGTCGAAAACTTCAAGTTAAGCTTTTCTAGACCCCCCTACATGCTGGAAGAAAAAAATCTTATGTACTTTCATTTTTCAAGTTAAGCCCATTTTTCGTACAGTTTGACTGGACTATAGAGAAATAAACAAATGCTCATTGGGCAGACAAAATAGTACATGAAAAACCGTATGTATCAACATAAACAAGGTAGTAAAAACTTAAAAAAAGATAAAAGATGGTATAGAAGAAAACTACATTTTTAATAAAAATTAAATAGCCTAAATTTGGAGTTGTGCAATAAATCTTGCCTTATAAAACTCGTTCTTTAATATACTATTATCTACGTATGCTTGGATAAGAACTCATAATGTCATTCATTTGAGTTATATAATAGGGTGTGCCGAAAATATCGAAATTTTGAGAATCAAATTTTGTTAATGCGAAAAAGTTGTGCTTTTGCTTCCGTAGTGTAACTGCAAAATTTCAGAAAAATTGTGTAAAATCTTAGGGTTCCACATAAATTTTAGAAAAATAAAATTTTTGAAAAAAATATATTTTTTTGGAAATCGATTTTAATTGCATTAAAAACTTGTATTGGCTTCGTAACAATAAATACTCAAAAATTCACCAAATTTTATAGGCGTTTAACGGTTTCACAAAGAACATAGACGTTTTTATGCAAGTTAAGTATCCTGCAAAAATAACATACACTTATTCAATTTGCATTAAAATCTATAAATATAATATATAAATATGATAATAGAAGTATATTTGCAATTGCGCAGCTCTTAGTTTACATTAAAATTAATCAAAGCAATCCAGGGCATACCACGTAGAGGTGTCTGCGCCTAGAGCCCCACCTATGCCCTACTAACCACCCTCCAGCAGCACATTTATTTTTAAAGCGCTTGAAGCACTTTGTAGTTTGCTTTATGCTCAAGGTTAGGCATATTGTTACCCACAAAATGGGGACTGCTTATTGGGAAACGGTAACAACCTTTAACAGCAGTTAAATCTGTCGGCTGCCAGCTAACTAGTGTAAGGTCGTGGGTCTCACTAAAAATCTTCTGTAATGGGCGCCAAGAATCGTCTAAAATAGCTACTACTACCAATGTGGTCGACATTTCCCAATCTTGAATCCTCGATGACTGAAAATACAAACCCCAAATACCACACATATAATAAGAAATCTTCAAGTAAGAGATATACAGTGCTTTATTATTAATTAAATAAACAAATTAGCAGTTAGATCTATTAACATAAATCAATCAAGTATGGTTATATTTTAATCAAGGACAAATAGCCTTAAGGCTATTTAAGGCTGTTAAGCCTTTAGCAAAATTAAATGCTAGTTATTGATTTCTATATACAAATTTGATCTGGGTGAGGATTGATGCGAGCGATTTATTTACTCTAAATTTGAATTGACTTCAAGTCCCAAAAACGCAACTGGCACGGTAAATTAACGCGAATACCTGTGATGTAGATTGCCCAATCGTTAACCTCAGATTTTAATTGTTTAACCAATTCATTACGGATCAAAGTCATACGTATTCACTCGCAAATATTCCTAACAAAGTAATAGAATAAATAATATGTGACAAAATTATATATATAAAATAGATACCTAGATATAAGTGCTACACGCACACTGGGGAAAAACCATTTAATACATAAAATTATAATATACAAAGATATAGTAATGCTTTATATACAATAAGGGTTGTCAATCGTTATTGTTGTTATAATAGTTGCTACAATAGAACTGACTCACGATACGGGTGTCTTCTTTCGCTCCGAAGAGGAACGCCACCAACCAATTCGAACGCTGTTGTGTTTCAACAACCCACACATACACAAGGTGTATGTAATTATTATAAGACAACCAGGAAGTTATAAAATGAGTAAAGGTAAACCCAAAAGAAAAAGGTGTGTAACAAATAGATCCAATTACCAGAATGCACTAAACAAACACTTTATAAATGCCTTCGGTATAATGTGACCTTAAGAGATAATTATATCGCCTCCATATGCGGCTAACGACGATTATATATCAAAACCTGACAAAAGAACTATGTATAAGAGACTGAGTGATAGAAAAATTAAAACAATAAAAACTTACGAGAACGTGCTCTTATCACCTCTAAAAAGAAGTAATAGAAAAAATTCCTTTACGGCTTCTAATATAACAATTAGAAAAATCATAGCCACAAATTAATCACAGATCTGCACCAATGCAATTCCCAATTCACAACACAAAGGAATAGATTAATTAAACGGCGATGTCCACTAAATATTCTTTTTTAAAGGACTAGCTTGACGAGCGTACCAAACCAAGTGAGTGTTCTGCTATCAACAGGAAGTTAGTTCCAAACAAAATGGAAACTAAAAGGAGAGAAAGTGCGAAAATCCCTAAACGCTATACAATTTAACGCAAACGCATAATTATAGCTTATAGGGTGCTACAAAATTAGCACGTAACAATATTTGCTCGAGAGGCCCACCTGCTTCTGATAAAGACGCCCCTATTTTCAGAAGCAATAACTGAAGCGCACGCTTCAGTAACAATTTTCAGTTCAGCGTTCTTTGTGGAGCCTATAAACGTCTAGGAAACTTTTGAGGAGTCATTGTAGGAAAGCAATTCAAGTTTTGAATGCTATTAAAATTAAATTTAAAACACATTTATGTGCAACCATAAGATTTTACACAGTTTTTTTGAAATTTTGCAGGTACATTACAGAGGCTAAAATGAAACTTTTTCGCACTATTAAAATTTGCTTCTCAAAATTTCGATATTTTTGGCCCGCTCTATTATACAGTGTCTGCCTTAAAGTTGGATCCATATGCGAAATCTGTCTAATATTCTGATTGGAAAACAACTTTGTGGGGCTATCACCTCTGCTTCCAAAAGTACTTGAAATACGCCATGTCAAAGTTGACAGGTGATATTAGGTATCTTAGGTAAAATTTTAACAGTATACCACTCTAAAACTCCAATACATTTAGAATACAATGTTGCTTCTTTAGAGTGGATTGTTATAAAACTTTTGCATAATTTGTTTTCTATTTATATTGGAATTTTAAAAATACTAAAACTTAGAGTAAAAGTAATGTAGCTTTTTATTTTGTGTGATTATTTATTTATGTATTTTATTTATTTGACTGTTTTAGTCTGATAAAGTTGTCGCAAATGATTAAAGATATAATTGTTTTGGAGTGTAATAAATTTACACAATTAAACATTGTATTGTTAAGTCGATGATCTACACGAAGATACAGATTAGATATTTTACTCTAAATATATTGGACCTTTAGAGTGGTCTAGTGCAATGTAGTGTAAAAAATTGTTACTGTGTAGTAAGGAAGAATCACGAGAATAGGTATACATACAGGGTGGACGGGGTTACTATGCTTTAATTTTAAGGGGTGATAGACATTAAAAAAGGAACATCAAAAGGAACAAATAAGTCCATACCACTTTCTTTAGGAAAAAATAATAAATTTGTAAACTTTAACAGCATTTTGCCGCGTTAATAATATTAGTTTAATTTGTAAAGGATGTATCTCATGTAGCACAACAAAAAATCTTAATAACATTTTTTGTATGATCAATCGTTTACGCGTAATATCGGATTCTTTTTGAAAAAATTGAATTTTCAAATGTAAAAGGAATCGAAGAAGAATCATTTTCTGACAAATTCAACTAACATTATTAACGCGGCAAATTTATGTTAAAGTTTACAACTTTTTTATTTTTTTCTAAAAAAGTAGTACCTCCTTCCAACCTGTAGAATCAAATACTTTTTATTTTATAAGATTAATAGTTAACTCGTTACTAATGTACTCACACTAAGCTTATGTAACTCAATAGTAAAATAAATTCAATTTTGAAGCTATTAGATAATGCTGTAATTACTACGCAGAGCCACAACTAAAATCAGTTTTAAATCTTGTTACTCTTACAATTAATGAACTACAACCCTATTAATGGGTGGCACTAAAACGAAGTTAGCTGATAATTGAATCTCCTGCTTATTTGAATAGGAATGGCAGCAGTTTAGGTGTAAATTTATTTAACAGGTTTTGTGGAAAATGTATTTACATAGTAATAGATAATAGCAAAATAAATGAACCATTGTTATATAACAAGACGATATAACATAGAATTTTACCCATACCCGCACCCTAGAGGATACAAAGTAGCGTTTAATGAAAGAGAAGAAGAAAAATTCTGAATAGATTTATTGAAAGGCATATTCTTGAATATGTGTTTAATGATAAATTGATTCATTCTCGTGATTTATGGACGTACGATGATTTTAGAACCAATAAAAAGTGATTTAGATAAGAACTTAATTCTGCAAGAACTAATGGTTTAGTAATCAATCACAATGACAACCGAGCATTCCTTCAACTTTCCGGTCACTATAGCTGAAGTCAAGTTTAGTTATAACTTAACAGATTACATTCTGTTTTCTGTTACTCCATGTGATTGATTTTCCAGCCTTTACAAATTTGTTACGAAAACTGTTTTTTGTAATCTCAGTATTTTCGATTTTGCACAAACGATTTTATTAAGTCGAATAGCTTTTACGTAACGATAAATATCTACAGATTAAGCTACGCATAGTGTGAATTATTTAAACTTATTAACTTAACATTACACAACTGCCAATTCGCGATATTTAGGTATTTAATATGAAACTACTCCTACTACTTACCTAACGATAAGCTTTACAAACACTGTCACTGTCTAATTGAACATTGTCCAAGAAATTTGAGTAAATGGAATAGAATCAAATAGGATACGATAGAAGTTAAGAAGCTTGAATGGCAAAATTTTTAATAGACTACAGAGAGAAAGTCAATAATTGTTATTTCTATTTATTTTTCATAATTGCGAAACTGGCCTTGGGTCTGGGTCTAGGTCTACACCGCGATATTTCAGAGCAAACTGCGAATTGTGCGGCCCCACCAATCACATCTAAAGAAATGTTTAGTTTCAATAAGTTGAGACACAAATAATAGCTGGGTAGCAATTATTAGTCTAATTTTATTTAATAATATGAGGAACTCATATAAAATAAAAACCAATAAACGGCGAATGGAGCTTCAGGTTTACGGGACTGCCTCAAAATGTTCACCATATTTCACTTATATTTTTCACCATTTATCATTGGAGCACGCCTAAATTTAAAAATCCGTGTACCTAGTTGACGTTCTGGCTATACAGTAGTGCAAAAGCACTACTACGCAGTAATGGCCCATATTTTGACAAAGTCAGACTATGACAAGTTTATCAAACTCACCCTAAAATATGGTTTAGTTTGTTAAAAAATGCGATTACCAAAATATAAGAGTTTTTAAACAAGAATAACCCGTGCCTCTAGAAGGTTGAATTTTTAAATGTATTTTAAATGGGATTTTAACGTTTTTAGAGAACATAAGGCATAACTGTTTGAATTTTCAATGTTTTGACTTGAAAACTTGTACTTTATGTTTTTCGGGTCGCTGAACACGAACTCAGTGTCAAAAAAGACTTTTGACAGATGACAGCTGTCAAATTCATTTTAAAAAAGTTACTTAGAGGCAACTTTCATCTGTCAAAGTCATTGTAATTGTAATCTACCTCAACAGATAAAATAAGAAGAATGTATAGCAATTACCATTTTAGAAAAAGAAACCTACTCAAACTATACTACTTTAATTAATAAAAAAATTTAATTTAATTAATAATTAATAAAGGATACGATTTTAAAAATATGGCGGTATCATTCGGTTTCTAAAATATATTATTGGCTTGCGATAATTCCAAAACTTTTTCGTTTCTAATGGACAAAGCATTAAGCATAAGCAAATAAGTAAAGTCTACCCCAACTTCTGAAACCGAGTACTTCACTACCGGACCCACTATACAATCATTGTCGCCAAGTCCGATCAAAATTGAACAAAATAAATCCTGTGGAAGTTTATCAATAAATTCCAAGTATCACAAAATATTGTTGCAATATTGGCTAAAAATTTGCAATAATGGTACAATAGTTCTAACAAATATTGGCCCAATACAAAAATGTGAACATTCTGCTTTATTCGTATAGATTGTACTTTATTGGTCCAAAATGGGGTTTAAACATTTTAAACATTGCTCAATAATAGTATACTATATGCTTCATGGAGAACAATGAAAATATTAAATAAAAATCGAGGAATTAATTGAACCATATTTATTATTAATATACTATATAGAAAAAATTAAAATTAAAAACTTAACACTTTTTCATTGTTTTATTTGTTTATTCGAAAAAATCAAATGTTAATTTTTAAAAATAGACAAAAGAAACGAAACTTATTTAAATGAAATTATAAACAAATAAAATATTTAACCTAAAAGAACAATGATCTTAAAGTACTTTTAAAAAAGGGAGAATGTCTGTCTACACCAAAACTGGTTGACTGGTTCGTTCCTGTAATGAAAGATAAACAGCATGAGACTATTTCTCAATAAGTATTGATCGATGCACTAACTACCCCTTTAGGTCTGTGCGTAACTTATTTACATGCATACTACAGCATACCAAGCATACACATACTAAAAAACGATAATGTTGTCACACAAAATAACAGCATTGGTCCTGGCCTCCTGGCTCAACACTGACAAATGTTCGCAGCCGACAATGTTCACTCATCACATAAGATGAATAAATTGAATGAAATGATCACATGAATCATTATATACAAGTTAACACCTTATTTATTAAACAAAATAATGAAGTTGCACGCTCACACACTCGCTTATTTTGAACTTGTGTTGAATTCTAAAACATACTGTGAATTTTTGTTCAATTTTGTGCTACTTGGGATAGCACAAATATAACTTTCCAAGGCCATGTTTTGTGCATGAGACGTATAAAATATTTTTCGTATTAGTACCAAGTATCAGTCCGGCTATAATTAACGAAATTCAGTTCAGCAGACATATAAAACCAATGAGGTTGTATGGAGAATTTGTAACTAAATTTCTAAACTGTTAAAAATAGATATCTTAGGCTACTCCGATTGGTATTATTGGATTCAGTGGCTTTTCAAACGTCGAAGGTCGAAGAATGTCAAAATCTCGAGTTCAGTTTCTGAGTTTGAATCCAATACTTTTTTCTTCTGACGTTGTTGGAGATAGTAATAGAAAATAGAAAACTGGAACCAATACCTCAATTCACTTCCAAACTGGTATTGCTGAGTCGATTGCCTAAAATCCCTATATCTGGGAAGGTATCAAGCATTATCATTATATTTGTATCAAAATTCAATTGTGAAACTATAAGACTGCAAATTAAATTGAACCGCTGTTGTATGAAGTGACAACTTCATTTACTTCATATACTAACAATTTCAATTTTTATGTGACTATGCAGGTTACAGATTTTTAAATATAAGATACAGGTAATTATATTAAACAATATTCAGTAGTGATAAAAGTGAAAATATAATATAACAATTGAGAAACAATTAGATTAGTTATTAATGTCATATTTTTGCAATTGTTTCATGCAGACGTAATTGCACCATTGATTATTAGTTATTTGGTTGTATCTATTTCATTTTGTGTCAAGCCAAGTATTGAATTCACAATCTCGGATTTAGTATTAAACTTTTGGAATATTTCGAACGAGAGAAAGAAAGAGAGCCACTAAACAAAGTTTTAACTTTACGAAAGGTGAGTTCTAATTATTAAATAATATAAGGATTTGATTTTCTCAAAATTAATTTAACTGACTTTATTTAACATATAAATAATTTGAGCGCATGGCCGATGCTTTACAAATTAGCGAGAATAGCTGTGCGTACGATAAAAAAAAGTATGAAGTAAATCCTATCTGACTACTCCAAATAAAAGACGCATAATGAGTAAGAAGAACTGAAGATGCTGCTGACGTAATGTTTAAAAACTATTTTGTAAGAAACACCCTGTAGTAAAAGGAACTGACGATTGTAATTCAAACAATCTATTTCTCGTCGAGCTCGCATCTCTTTCATTTTCCCTTTGAGTGGAAAAAGCTAAGAGTTGCTACTGATTTCAGCTGCATCCAAGCTGCTTTTGTTCGATATCTTGCTGAACCTGCAACAATGAATATTTCTGTTTGGAATATAATCGACAATACGAATGTTATAACGAAAATGAGAATGCAGAACGAAAGGTAATAATAACATGGAAAGTTATTATGTGTACAGTACATTTTACCCTTTATTAAAACTAGTCCGATTGCGAGGTATTATCTGATTTTAAATTGCACAGTAAAATAAAATAAACTTCCTCTATAAATAATCAAATGTTCGGAAATAGAACAATGCAGTTGTTAGATTTATTTTATTATTACTATTATTGTGTACATTTAATTTCTGCATCCGTTGTGTGTTCATTCTGTGTTTATGAATAAAAAAAAATTACAAACGAATGTAGGTTAACGTTCAATACAAGTTATGGCGTTTTTAACTATTTAATCGATAAAATTAATACATCAACAAGGTTTTAATTTTATTAGTAAATGATGAATTTGATAATCAATCAAGTAATATTTGATAATGTAGTGTGATGATGCAATTTACGTAAAAAGTTGATAATCTTTAAATCTATTCCCAAAGTAGTTTCATGATAATCTATCACAGTAGGAATAATATGAGTGTTCTGGAACCACCCCCCTCCACTTCCACCTTCCACCACTTTTCTCAAGGGCAAGGCCGCGAAAAAGGTTGGCAAGATTGCATTTCAAGGTTATGTGTGTAAGGTTGGCAGTAATGTTTTCAAGCTTATGTGTGTAAGGTTGGCAGTACTCAAGGACTTTTGATCACGTTAGAGAGAGATGAAAAGAGAGAGAGCGTAAATAAATGTTGGTAACACTCAAGGTTATGTTTGAGGTTGACATTACTCAGGGTTGCATTTCAAGGTTATGTTTTCAAGGTTATGTGTGTAAGGTTGGTAGTACTCAAAGCCATTTGTTCACGTTAGAAAGAGATGAAAAGAGAGAGAGAGAGCGCACATAAGTGTTGGTTACACTCAAGATTAAATACCATAATAATTTCTGAAGGTTTTTAGAAGTTAAAAATAATCTTATAAGCAGACGTAATAGTATATTGTGTTACAAGTGCAAATCACACGAGTGAGAAATTGGTGTTTTTGCACGCGTTACACACTATACTTTATCTACGACAACAAAAAAAGTAATAAACCACCAACAGCTAAGAAAGTTTTTTAACCTAGAATTTATACTCCCATTCATATTTTTTACGTGAAATATTTGGCAATAAATTAAGAGATGTAATGTGAGCCGCTTCCATGATGTTTGGAGGTGTACGAGTGTACACCCCAATTTTCCTTCATCGGATTCACTCATGATACATCTAGAATTTTAAAAACGACAAAAGTAAACATTAAATTTGTAAAGACAATAGTAATAATACGTTTACAATTTGTATAACTTCAGTCAATCTACTATTTAGTACTTACAGCTAAATAATTATGTACTCGTTTTCAAAGAATAATTTATATGTACAAAAATCACAATTCAATTGTCAAGGTTATTAACCTCTGCGCAAAATGTCAAATATTCTCGCATTATGTAGCAAATTATAAATGGTTTCAATGTTTTTATTGTAATTTAGCAATAATAATAAATAAGATTACATTAAAAATTATATAATAATGTAAAACATTAATTAATTTTACGTTTTAATTGAATAACAATCATTGTAACTTTATATAATGAGAAAAAAACCATCGTTAAAAGGCGTCTCGGTAGCTCAATGGTTACGCTGTAGCTACTAACCGAGCGATCCGGGTTCAATTCCCCGGGTCTGACCTTAGTTATTTTTCTAGATGGATTTCCATTCGAAATATAATTTAATGTAAAATATTAATTAAACAAAATAAATTAACCTTTATCTAAAATTTATAACATTTTATATTTCAAATAATTAATAATATTATAAATATTGCAAGTGGTGACATCTATGGCGTTTTAATAGAACTACGGATTATTGAGAACTCCTTCCTCACATACTTTACCGTTGAGTTTGGAGATTGTTTGCAATTGGTCGTTTTCACGGTTACTAGATTGTGCGGAATATGTAACTTTCTATGGTGGTCGTAGATAAACGATATTATTATAATACAATCTTATCAACTTTAAAATAACGCTTTGGATATAGTTTTCTATAGTGACACTCACCATCGTTGCAATAAATTGTAATATTTTCTTTTTTTAAGTAATAATTAACGTTCTTATTTAACAGAATGAAAGAATAAAACCTTTAGAGCATTTGTTTATTATTACTGTTCCCTATAAAGACATGTTAACAACAATTGAAAAAACACATTTTTTTTGTTTTAATTTTAATCCTTTAAAGCAAAAGCTTTCCTATTTAATGTAGTAATAACAAAGAAAAAACTACTACCTGCTTGAGTTCAGTGTACAGTCGGAATTTGCAAGATTGCAGTTAACATATGTTTTTTCAATTCTTGTCTATGTAAAACTGCATTCATATAACGTGATGTACCCTCAAGGGGTATCAGGCTCGGATTTAAAAGACTGAAAGAATAAAACCTTTAAAGCATTTATTTATTAATACTGTTCCCTATAAAGACATGTTACCAAACTAATAAAACTAAGTAAATCTATCGTTATTACATTACACATTTATTGGCGAAGAAAAAACTGAAAAACAAATTTTTTGCGTTTTAATTATGGTTTACAAGATTAAAATTTGGAATTTCGTCAAGTTTGTCAAAAATTGTAAGATAACTTGTTGACCAATCTTTTCTTATATCTAGGTTCAAGAAATTCAAGATTTATGCCATCTAACACAAAAGATGATCGCTTATTTACCTTTTCACAATTAATGATTTCTGAAACATAATAATTGTAAAAAAAAAATTTAATCCTTTCAAGATAAAAAATGAAGGAGATGATAACGATAGAAATGTATAGAATTTCTTTTTAATGTTGTTTTAATTTTATACACAGTTCACTTATACACGATTAATATTAATTGCCCTTTTCACTAAAACAATTAGACACACATAATATTTATTAATCACATCACAAACAAACAGAAGAAACGTCGACCACCTCCGTTGAAAAAGCGCACAGTTCGATGCCAATCAAGTATTGTTAATTATGGTATGTTGTTACTTCCTATATTTATTTGCCTTGATTTTTCTTTGGTTTCGTGTTTTCCTTAAAAGCTGAATTATTTCTCACAGTCTTTGTTTGAAAGTACCTTCAAATTTCCACAAAAAACCCGAAAAAATTGATATCACCCCTTACACCTGACACCAAAACTTTAAAACTATAAAACGTATTGACAACAAGAAGTGGTCTTTTTGTTACCAGAACTATAAAAAGACTGCCTACCTTAATAATTGCGTTCTATATTCTGCATATCTTAACAAATTAAATCTTAAAAAATTATCACCTGCTTGAGTACAGTGTACCTTCGGAATTTGCAAGATTGCACTTAACGTACTGCTGTTGAATGAACATATACATATCCTGTTAAGCATTTAAAGATTTATCTAGTAAGTATAATTACAACTAATTTATTTGGTGTAACACTTTCATTATAATTGTTTTTCAAACTCCATAAAGTGATTTTATTTTAAGATACATTTTTTAAATCAAATATTTCAAAATCTTTATTGAGATTATAAGATCATCAATTTCCAGGTTCGTATATATTATTCATTCCAATCTTATGGAATTTAGAAGCTTATTATCGTTAATATAATAAAAACACTGAAATTCAAAAAAAAGAATATTTTTATTAATAATAATTACAATTCATTTCGCATTATTTCATAGTACAATAACAATAATCTAACATATGATTAAAACAAAAAGGTTGCGAAAGTTTTAATTTAAATTCGTAGTCTTCTAAGATGTGAACTTTATGCCTGAAGAACTTCTTCAAGTATTCACCCTTTTCTAATCCTTTACAGTACCTAGTGT
Source organism: Agrypnus murinus (assembly GCA_929113105.1). NCBI lineage: Eukaryota > Metazoa > Arthropoda > Insecta > Coleoptera > Elateridae > Agrypnus > Agrypnus murinus. The sequence continues at coordinate 80,366,445 of OV816028.1, read as the reverse complement.
GTACATGAGCGGTATCGTATAAGAGGATTTCAGACAGGTCTTTTAGGTCGACGAAGCCTCGAGTCCATTACAGTACATGATGATTTTTTTCTAACCATACCGCTTGCCTTCTTAACTCTTCATTCAAACAGCGAAACGGGGAAGGTGGTTTGAAGAGGTAGTGACTTAGCCTACTACCATCCCACACGGTTAAATCTTTAGCAGTGAACTCAGGAGTGTAGAAGGCTTGAACGTCTACTACAGCAAACATTATAGTTTTCTTATGAGACCGGTGAATGGGTGGAGAAGACTTGAACATGAGCAATCATTGTAGTTTTCTTATGAGACCGGTGAAAGGTTGATACTCAACCATGACGTCATGGAGAATGAGGCAATAAGCGATGGTGTCGACAGGGATATTCTTACGAGACTCGATATCCAACTTCACGTTAAGTACTATGTTTTGAATAGACTCGTTTTGTTTAGTGAGGTTTATGACATAGATGGGACACTTCTTGTATTCGGCATAATCGAATAAGGGTTCGGCTTCCCGCTTACCATAATACGTCGAGCGGAAATCTAAATACTCATCATAAGCAGATATATATCTGTTGTTTCCTAGTTTTGCTGTTCGTAAGGATATCTACGCTCGTTAAGGTAGACAGCTAAATTCTGTAAAGCTATATCATCAAAAGCAGTAGCGGTACCAGTTCGATTATTCCTCTTGTTTACTTGAAATGCACACAATATCCATTGAGGTCTTTGGAAGCCGGTATTGCTTCTTACTGGCCACACAATGTTTTTGCTTTGAGGGAGACCAGGATATATGTTTAGGTTACGTTCATGGAAGGCTATGGGTATCCAAACATTCTTATTTATTCCCTGATACAATTTAAGTCTTTCTTCATCGTTGGGAATTACATGAGGCACCTTCCATACGACTTTACTTAAGTTGATTGTGACACCAGTCTCACCGCTGTTGTAGCAGTCCACATCCGACTTGGCACGAACAAGAACCAGCTCTTGACGCATGTTTATGATGTCCCTTTGATAACCCTTTGCGAATCCCAATATGTGACTTAGGGGTATGGAAGCGCTAAACGATTTGTTGTCGGACGATATCTGTAAATTTTCACCTAAAGGATGCCAGCCTGTTTTCGTGAGAGCTTTCGATTGAGCGGTGGAGTAGAAAACTCCACCCTTGATAGCAGAATTTATGAAAGGAAGCCTACAAGTTTTGATAATCTGATCCCCAAGCAAGAGTCTAATTTCATCAAAGAGGCACAGAGGGGCATTGTGAGTTAGCGTAAACTTCTTACCCGCTTCTTTAACTGCAAACGTTCCCTTTAGATAAAGCATGCTGTTGAAAGTGGCGGTAATTAGGTCACCTTTATCGATCACCAAACTTGTTTCATCGGAATTGTTGAAGGTACTAACTTTAGGATGTACTGTTCTCAGGTTGGCTTCCACTATTAGATTCGTATATGGAACGCGATGAAACACTTCTGTTAATGCTTCTTCCATGTCTTAACACTTTTAAACCTATTGATTTCAGAAAAGACGCTTGTGAGAGCGTGATGCATCCTGTACAGCCTATCGGCTTACTATCTTTAAGGAGTTCACAACGCCTGCTTTTATAGAAAATCTGCAACCCCATGTTAACCCCGCGATCTTATGAAGCTCAGTATCTCATCTAACAGTTGTAATAACAACTCTTCTATAGATGTCTTCAACTGTAATCTAATAGTGACTTGCTTGTCACCAAAGTTTACCAGTTCACCGTTCTGATCCACTAGTCTAAGGATGATGTTATCGATGCTTTGTACGTTTATGGGTAAATATATAACGGGTGAGGGTTCCTTGACCAATCTGTAGCCTGGCTCCACGGAAATGTCAAATTCGTATATAGTGTGCGATAATGAACTGTTCCGGTATACTCCACCAGTAATGTTACACTCTACGTGTATGTTTGTTGCTTTAATTATTCGAACGTCCAAATCCGATGTATGCGTTTGATTTGCCTCTAATATGCGCCGTGAGAAACCAAGCATGCTCCCTATACTATCAGGTTTAGTGAAATCAATGCTGTATATGGATTTTATTTCACATTTTAGAGTATTGTTGTTAGCTTTCAAGACAAAATCAACCTGATTATTGGGGCAAACGACTGACTGAATGTACTTGTTGATTTCTTCCACTTCGTACGCCCCCGAAGGAATGATGACCACTTTATCTTCGTAATAAAGCCGGGGTAAATGTTCCGTATTGAATTACAGCCAAAAATCCCTACCAGTCCCAAAACGTACTTATATCTCGGATTTAAGTAGGTCGCAGGACAGTAGTTACGGCTCAACACGTTACCTACACCTGTCAAGGTGAACGTTCGAGACATAATTAAGCTCGAAGGATACAGGTATGCTTATTTATATAAGAACTTCAAACACAGGTGTCCGCAGATGACGGAGTTGTAGTTTTGTTCTCTATCATAATTATATCGAATGTCACATCCTCTCAAGTAGCGTATTATCTCCAGAGGAGGTCTTAGATCACCGAAATTGTCGTAATATGATACCAAGTTACCTTGCTTCTGGTAGGCAACCCAATGAGTACGCAGACCTTTATCATTATACAAGTTTACTATTCCACTCTCGTTAATCCAAGGCTTGTTAGATAACTTGTCTCGCATGAAAACCTTTCTAAAGTATACAACACGTTTAGCATGTTTTCTTAAATCCTGATCTGTCAGAGGTCTCCGAGGCAGCCTTATTGGTTTTTTGAATAAGGTTTTAAGTAGAGAGCCGTGCCCAACTTGTGTGGTTTCAAGTAGAGAGCAGAGCCTTGTTTTCCTAAAGCGATCGATTCCATGGTTTTGTTATGTCGTTCACTTTCTTCTAACTGTTTTTTGGCAGCTTTAGCATCGTTTACAGCTTTGGCGATACCAGAGGCCCCTCCCGCAATCGCACTGTGAATAGTTTATAACGATTGTAATTATTATCGTTATTATACTACCCGGCCGCTGAGAGGCCAGCAAATAAGGGAATGAGAAAAAGTATGATCCCTCCTTGCTTCGGTATAGGGATGACTCTAGGGAGCAAAATGTTTTTCTTTCCCCCAATACTTTTAATAAACTTTTTAGCTACACTCAAAGCTGTCTTAATTGAGTCAGCTAACGGATTATTACCGAACTTTACCGCTGCTTTTATGTGTTTTAGTAAACCTCCCTTAAAAGTTATGCGTCTATTACATTTCTTTTTTCCCATTCCCGCTCCGATAGCTCGTTTAGCTCGCATGGTTGTGGTGACACCCCAGGCAGCAACCTTTTCACCAAAACTAGCGTCCTTAGACTTGACTCTCCGCCAAGCACGTTCCTGAAGAATACGGTCTGCCTCGTGTCGAGACGACAAGTCTTTTTGCTGTGAATAAGCGACGTCGTGTTGTCTGCAGGCTTCGTCCAAGGGATTTATACCACGATCTCCTCTAGCCAATCTCTCTTAAAGCTTTGTACGCGGACCACAAAATCTGTATCCGGGTATGTGAGCTTCAAAAGGCAATTTATTTATCAAGGTGTTTACAACACCTTTACTTCTACTCTATAACGTCTGGACATTTAGTGAGATATAGTGGGGGTGCGGAGGTATATATAGAGTCTCCCGCTTTGAGAGATCAAAGAGATGAAGTTCTATAAACAGATGCATACGTTATCCGTAAGCGATCATGGTTTCCTAGAACCTGAAGTAAAGAACAAGCATGGATCTTTACTGCCAAACTCCATAAGAGCAATAATATGTGGACCTAGTAATTGTGGTAAGACTAATGTAATAATAAGTCTGATTGAACATCCTAACGAATTAAGATTCGAAAATGTGTACGTGTATTCTAAATCGCTTAATCAGCCTAAGTACATTTATTTAAAGCAGATACTCAGACCTCGTTTAAAATATTTTCCTACAACCTCGGACGTGATCGCTCCTAGCGACGCTAGACCCAATTTGATCGTGATATTCGACGACATAGCCTGTGATAAGCAAAACGCGATGAGGGAATTTTTCAGCATGGGGCGACATAACTCGATAGACTGTTTCTATCTTTGTCAAATCTATTCCCGAATACCTAAACAACTAACAAGAGACAACGCTAATATATTGTTGTTGTTTAAGCAAGACTCCCTAAACCTAAGACATGTGTTTGATGATCATTTGGGTACAGATATGTCTTTCGAGGAGTTTAAACACATGTGCTCGGAATGCTGGAAGAACAAGTACGGGTTTCTGATGATAGATAAAGATTCTGAGCAAGACAGATACCGAAAAGGGTTCGACTGCTACATAAGCAAGTGGGGTCAGACGGAATAGACAGAAGTTGTTTAAAGCTGTACAGGACCTGTTTAAAGCTGTACAGGAGCTGTTTAAAGCTATAAGGACTAACTTCAGGGTACACGCTCTTTCAAGTGGACACACATTATAAAGCCCAATCTCAGATTTAAATCGACTAGCGGGTATGGATTTAAGAAAGTCACTGATAAACCTATGGAATACGTGTATTGGAATGACCCACCAGAATTGATCGAGCGATTACGATTACTGTATGGATCTAAAATAGCTAGTCATACCGGTCACGACAATGAAATAACATCTATCATCGAAGAACTTAGAGAAGCAGGCATTGTAGAATAAATATCGATGGTAATACCTTAAATCTGTTAGTTTCAAAATGAGCATAGATAAGATTGGACGCTATCATACTGCACTCAAAGAGGTACGGCAGGGACCTCCAGGAATTGGATTCAGTCTAAGCCGTGACGGTCATTTTGATATTCGAAATAAAAGGCTTGTAAATGCGGCGGACCCGGTTAAAGAGGGTGACGTCATAACTCTAAAACATTACTTGAATACCAAGTATAATTGCGATCAGAAGAGATTGGTGAACCTAGCCGATCCTAAGATTGATACTGATGCAGTCAATAAGATGTATTTAGAACATGCATGCAGACAAACCCTTAATCTTATACATACGGATATCGATTCGAAAACTACAATGTATGCAATAGCAAACTGTCTTCATAGAAGTGGTAAAGAATTTGTTGCAAGCAATAAACGAATTATCCAGTTAAAGGCACCAAAAGAAGATAATGATGCGGTCAACAAGGCTTATGTAGATCATTTGTATAGACAAACCCTCAATGACTCCATACCAACAATGATTGAAAACAAGATAGCTAGATGTCTCACGTTAGATGAAGGTGGAAACTACGATGCTAAGAAAGTCAGGATCGTTAACGTTGCTGTCCCTGAAAAGGATGCTGAAATCGCAAATAAGTTATATGTCGATAATATAAGAAGTAGCATGTTCGATCGTCTTAACAGACATATAGTCAACGCCGACCAAGCCGTGGAACTCGCCAGATCGGCGAGAAATAGTTTTGAATTTTAAAAAAGATACTGTTAAAAAAATAGTTGAACTTGAGGGAAAGCTCAATAACGTAGAGGAAATTAAAGACAAGTTATATGCTTATATAAACAGTCACATAACGGATAAAAAACATTTTTATATTGATAACTTTAAAACGTATATTAGTAAGCAGGTAAAACAATTAAGAGAATCTTTGGACAAGGCAAATACAGTGTTTTTCTTTTGGTTTTCACCATTTGTCAATTGTGTTTCACTATTTATTAAAAGTAATTCCCTCATGACAAATCTTGTCAAATTTGTATCAAATGCTTTCCCCTTTTGTCAAAACCATTTCATCTTTTGTCAAATGCTTTTCCCCTTTTCTAAACGCACGAAACTATATAGAATATGCTTTTCCAATTAATTTAGGTAATCGATTTGGATGTTTGTTTATGTAAACAAAAGTGCTATTTTTTCTTTAGTCATAGAAATAAATATATTTATAACAATAATACATGACAAACATGTATGTAACACATATATGTACATACATAACACATAACAATAATTAATTAATTAAGGCACATAATACATCAATTTTTAATTCAATATTTCATGTCTTCGAAGGCAATCATGCAAGTATGTTTCCATATGCTGAACATAATTGCGACAATTTTCCGGACTTATATGTTCAGAAGCATTATGAACTGCTTCATATAATTCATTTTCGTTTGTGGGCTGGGCTCTTTTTATTAAATGTTTCCACTGATTAAATACTTCCTCTATGGGGTTTAAAAAGGGACTGTAAGGAGGTAAAAATACTGCAAAGTGGCCATGAGCTTGAATGAGGGTCACTACTTCTTCATTTCTATGAAACCGCACGTTATCCATAACGAAATGAGCTCCATGCACACCGTCATTATTTAAATGATTAATTAAGGAAGTGAGAAATTCAGAAAAATGTTCGATATTATACGCTCTATCTTGCACTTGAAATAAATATACAGAATTTTCATTCATTGCTGCAGCAATGGAATAGTTGCGTCCTCTTAGTTGAGCTTTAACTTTCGAAGCTCTAGAATTTCTTACTGATCTTCCATATGAAACTCGAGAATTTACTTGAATTCCATACTCATCAATGAAGAAAATTTTATCTCGTTCAAGCATAATTCTATTATACTGAACTGCATAATCAAAACGAGCTTGAATGGTATCAGGTGTATTTCTTCTCTCGGGAACGAAGGAAATTCTTTTCACTGAATAATGAAAATTCTGCAGAGCTCTGTTAACTGTAGACAAGGATATGTTATTAATATTTGGCCACTGGGTCAAACACTTTTCTGCCAGTTGCTGAAGAGTTAAGGAACAATCTTCATCCACCCAGTCGCAAATCTGTTCCTTTTGAGCATCAGACAATATTTGTTGTCGATGTCCGGCACTCATTTTGGCAGTATTATGAGTTTTCTGATAAGTTGAATAAATTTTTCGTACTGTGTTTGGCAGAACATTAAACTGTTGTCCAATATTACTTGCCGTTGAACCATTATTCATTGCATTTATTATTAAACCACGTATTTCATTACTAATCTTATTATTTCTTCGTCTCCGATGATCCATGTTTATTATTAAATTAATTAATTATTAAACAATTACTATCACAATGTGAAACTTAATTGACAAATAATGAAATACATTTGACAGAAAAGGAATTTGTTCTCAAAAATCGCCTACTACCACAATAAATGGGAAAATCATTTGACAAATTGTGAAACACAATTGACAAAAGAAGAAAAGCAAAAGAAAAAGACTGTAAAGATGGAACAGGTGGTGCGGGAACTGCACAGACCGGCTAGACGGAATTTTCCCCGAAAGAGAACTATTATTAAGGTGTTGGATGATTTATGGCAGGCTGATTTGGGCGAACTTGGTTCTTATGCTAGAGAAAATAAAGGTTACAAGTACGTACTAGTGATGATCGATTGCTTCTCGAAATTTTTATGGACCAGACCCTTAAAATCGAAGAAAGGGGTAGAGGTCTCTAAAGCCACGGCTTCTATCTTGAAAGAAGGTCGAGTCCCCGCTAACATACAAACAGATCAAGGTCGTGAGTTTTATTGCAAAGAGTTTTCGGCTTTGATGAAAAAACACAGTATCAATCATTACTCTACCTATAGCGTAAAGAAAGCAGCTATTGCTGAAAGAGTCATACGCACTTTGAAAAATGCTATATATCAGAACTTTAGTTTGCGTGGGAAATACAAATGGGTAGATGTATTGAAGGACCTTGCTGCTAAATATAATTTCCGCAAACATCGGACGATAGGGCTGCGACGTAGTGACGTCACCCCTACTACTTATGTTACTGCTTATGATGACATCAAAGTAGTAGGGAAACGTAAGTTTAAAGTCGGAAGTCTTGTGCGAATTTCCAAGTTCAAGTCGGCATTCGCTAAGGGTTACACTCCGAACTGGTCTACAGAATTATTTAAAATTACTAAGATTAAAATTGGAAATCCCGTCACTTATTTGTTAGAAGATTGAAGCGGTCAGGCTATACAAGGCCAGTTTTATGCGGAAGAGCTTCAGGTAACTACCCAACCGGACGTTTTTCTCATAGAAGAAATCCTTAAAAAACGTAAGAAGGATTTATACGTTAGGTGGCTTGGTTTAGATAAATCTCAGGACTCATGGATTCCAAAAAGTTCCCTGCTGTAAGATCCAACGACAATGTACGATCCTTTGAAACACTTGAAGAAGATAGTAAGTCTCCATGGATGTCAATGACGATCACCAGAAGTCGGTTCCAGCTACGAATTTCCCAATTGGATACTATTTTAAGACCTATGCTAGAATCTAAAATTAAATATAGAGAAATGTATTATAAGTCCCCTAGTAAATTTATTAAATTACTTATAAGATGTGATAATAATTAAAACAATGTTTACTATAGTTTTATTTTATTTACATGATTTGTCTAATTGATGTTAATAGGCTTGAAACTGAAAAAATATGACCGTGAGTTACAGGTCGACCACATAGTTTACATATTAATAAAAATATTCTTTTTTTAATTTCAATGATTTTTATTAGTGGTTGTTAGACAATTGTATACTTTACTATAGAAGCTTTCCTCGCTTAACGTGGATGATGAATAAGAATGTTACATGTGTAATATGTATTTTTAATCAAGCATTTATAAGCTCTTTAGTTTTATTTCTTAAATAAAAAAAGCTTACATAGGTTAAATATTTATTTCCATTTGAAATACAAATAATAAGCGCATAAAAAGCATATAATAAATAATATACATATGCAAGATAATACAACCATCACTATAAAACTGTTAGAATAATGATGATAAGTTTCTAAATTCCATAATGTAACGTTCTTTCTAAAAATAATAACACAAGTGCTGTTTAAATCGTCTATTCACAAACAAATATTTATTTGTTTACACTAATGAATACACTATAAATTAACGCTATGATTATAAACCATTAAAACTATTATTTACAGATTATGAATTTCTAATATAGCATTTATCTATACAGTTACTATTTATTTTGTGAAACACAGTTAACGACTCGCTGTTGACTCCTTCTCTTTTATCCGCGAATCCGCTTTTATACCCTCATATAATCGCAACAGAAGTCGCTGGAACCTTCTATGTATTCTAGAAAGCGCTAGAATAAACCGCGTCTGGTTTACATGCTTGTGCGATGCGTCATTCTCTCGAATGCGATAGAACACACCATTTGCTGCTCGAAAAGAGGTTCTTTCTTTTTCTCTCTTGTTACAATAAGATTGGAATCCAACTTATATCTTGTTTCTGGTTGTTAGCGAACAGGAAGCTTAGTTTATAATATAGAAAGTTCGATTGTTTGTTTCTTAGAATTAAATCCGCTGTGAAAGCACACTGCTCGTAGTTTACGAAATCTACGCTCATATCTGTCCATTTCTCGGGCCAAGCCTCTACATCTCGTGAGTCTGGAGGTTTACCTACAGTGGTAAAATGAGTACACAACCACGCCTCCCTCGCTTGGTGTGGACAAGTCACCAATAAAGAATTATTGTATACCTGAGCTAAGGTTAACAATAACGTTGCTACTGCAGGCATCTTGGGCAGTTTATTTTTAAAGGAGGTGGACCGTCCACCTCATCCCCCGTCTTTGGAAGATGTTGATTGCAGTACTGATAACCCCACAACTGTTTTTGATGTTGCTTCGGTAGTTTATTAAAATTTCTGGATACTGCAGAGCCGCAGTATCTCTTTAAGAAATCTACAGGTAATTCTTTCAGTTCCTCGGAGGTTAACAATCTGGTATCCATGTTCATACTGATCGCATGTAGTTTATCTAGCTCATTATATACCATAAGATTAAAAAATGAAGTTTGAAGCACATTAGTTATAGAGCGTAAATTTTATCCAGACTATCGTATCTTAGAAGGTATTGTAATAATATTGTTTACGCTTCTTTAAGATTTTTTAAGGGGGGGGGAGGTCTAAGAATCGTTATATAATGATCACGTTCAAGCCCTCTCTACCAATTCACCGGTCTTGTAAGAAAACTATAATGTTTTCTGTAGTAGACGTTCAAGCCTTCTACACTCCTGAGTTCACTGCTAAAGAATTAACCGTATGGGATGGTAGTAGGCTAAGTCACTACCTCTTCAAACCACCTTTCCCGTTTCGTTGTTTGAATGAAGAGTTAAGAAGGCAAGCGGTATGGTTAGAAAAAAATCATCATGGGCTGCAATGGACTCGAGGTTTCGTCGACCTAAAAGACCTGTCTGAAATCTTATACGATACCGCTCATGTACACGCTGTGTACTGTAAAGGGTTAGAAAAGGGTCAATACTTAAAGAAGTTCTTGAGGCATAAAGTTTACATCTTACAAGACTACGAATTTAAATTAAAACTTACGCAACCTTCTTGTTTTAATCATATGTTAGATTATTGTCATTGTACTATTAATAATTGTAAATATTTATACGATGAAATAATGCGAAATGAATTGTAATTATTATTAATGAAAGTATTCTTGTTTTAATTTCAGTTTTTGTATTATAATAATGATGATAAGTTTCTAAATTTAACAGCATTTTAAAGTTGATAAGATTGTATTATAGTAATATCGTTTACGTCTGCTTAAGATTGTTTTAACTTCTAAAAACCTTCAGAAATTATTATTGTATTTAACCTTGAGTGTAACCAACACTTATTTGCGCTCTCTCTCTTTTCATCTCTCTCTAACGTGAACAAATGGCTTTGAGTACTACCAACCTTACACATAAACTTGAAAACATAACCTTGAAAGGCAACCCTGAGTACTGTCAACCTCAAACATAACCTTGAGTGTTACCAACATTTATTTACGCTCTCTCTCTCTTTTCATCTCTCTCTAACGTGTACAAATGGCTTTGAGTACTACCAACCTTACACACATAACCTTGAAAACATAACGTTGAAATGCAACCCTGAGTACGGTCAAGCACAAACATAACCTTGAGTGTTACCAACATTTATTTACGCTCTCTCTCTCTTTTCATCTCTCTCTAACGTGAACAAATGGCCTTGAGTACTGGCAACCTTAGTCACATAACCTTGAAATGCAATCTTGTCAATCTTTTTCGCGGCCTTGACCTTGAGAAAAGTGGTGGGAGGTGGAAGTGGAGGGGGTGGTTCCAAAACACTCATTTATTCCTACTTACCACGATTCATTAAAAAACATAAAGATAAGCGTTGAATAGTAAGATCAGAAAGCTTCTAGTTTAGTAAATTACCACAGTAAATCATTACCACAGGTAAGAAATTTCCTGTATAATTTTCTATAGAAAAAATATAGCAAACAAACGAACGTCACCTAGGGGAATGAGTAAGTTCCTTCATACGTGAAATATATTGGTTGTTTAATTTTCTAAATAACCAATGTATCTCAGGTATGAAGGGACTTAGTCATTCATCTAGATGATCACAATGACTAGGAGATGGATAATGTAAGAAAAACTGACCTAGTGATGACCTGATAGTGTGTAGAATACGACAGACTTATCCACACTATTTCAAACTAAACCACTTAATATTGGGATATAACCACTCAAGCAGTTTTCGGAAAGAGTGGTTTCCTCATGTAATTGATGGCGCATAGATGAGCAGTGAGCAGTAATCATGTTACTACATGTACACTTACTACTGTAGACGCTGCTAGTGGATGTACGATTTCGTGCGTCTTGCATTAAACATTTTACATTTATTTATTTAAAAATATAAAACTTAAAGTAATACTGAGATTAAGTGATGTTGACTAATCTACACAACTAAAATTTCAATATAAAAAAAGAATCACGTAAATCGGCCCAGTAGAACTGTCAAACGAACTGGGACAAAAATCAGCCTTGTGTTTTAAATATATAGATTTCCCTCCAACAAGTTCATAACTGCACCCGTTTTTAACACTCACCTCACTTTACATCTTTCTTTGAGTGAAGTGGTTGGACCGATGATTCAAATTGACCAGAAGAAGACCTTAACAAGGCCTAAACAAGCACATTGAAAGAGAGAAAAGAACGGAAATCAATAATTGAACGTATCGGAGCGAGAATAACTTTCGCCCATAAGCTGCAATAAGCTCGACGGCCCAGTTGATCTTGCTTATGCATCTGTGTGATATTATTATGTACGTTTTATTTTAATATCTATTGTGAAAGCGAATTAATAATTTTATTCACAATCGATACATAATGTGTTCATTACTGACGTTTAAAAAGTTAGAAAGCAGTTTATTATACACCATAGTCAATAATAAGTTCTCTTGGTTAGTAATGAGTTCTCTTGGTTAGTAATATCCATTACTTACCTTTTGCTCGTTCTAAATATTCTCAACAGATGGCAGAAGTTTTCGTATCTACCTTTACTTTTAGCAGGTAACAAACAGCCAGTCACTGTTTTAGCAACTTCTCGCAATTCCGGTGGTGTGCAACTTACATCAGTTTCACTATCAGACATTTTAAATCGTGTAGATTGCAATTAGGAGCAATGTAATTAAATTTGGTTTAGTAGTGACACGAATTTACTTTGACAATTGTTGCAGCAATTGTCATTTTATCGCCACCTGAATAAAAACGCTGGTGTTGTGTCCTACATATATCAAGTATAAGGTATCAATGTAAGAACATAATTATGTACGATTGTGAATAAAATAGTATACATACCTCGGCGGGAAGACATTACGCGTCGAGCAATTGCTGCCCTTGGCGCTTCGCGCCTCGGGCAGCAGCATTGCTCTCCGCGTAATGTTCTACTTCCCGCCTCGGTAAGTAATCTACTATTATTTAATGATATAACAGCGAAATGAATTTTCATAAGCAATTTCAATTTAAACAAAGCAGCCGACCAAAACCTACACTAAATTTATAACAAGAAGACCAAGCACAGGGGTAAGGAAATTAACAGATCTATGTATGAATTAAATGAGTGGATATGTAGATGCAATTTAAAAAATACTTCTTGTATTTTCCATATCTTTTACTAAGGATTCAGTTTGGGGTAAAAATGGTGTTACTGATATACAGGGAATGCATTGAAAGAAAAGGACAAAAGAATATTCTACAACAGCAATGCATTTGCTTAATTCTGTAGTTTAGCAGCTCTTGGTCAAGCTGTATTTGATTACAATTAAGTACTTCATATCGTCAATCTCTTTTAATTAACAAGTGACAAATATACATCAACATGGACACAGCAGGATTATTCGCAGGGGGTGCACCAAGAAAAGAAATGAACTAAAAACAGTTTCTTCGCAAGTGTACCCACTTGTACATCATCAACAGAATGATTACAGTAAATAAATAGAAGTAACTAGTGTATTTAACTTGAGTTAACTAGTTATAGACCATGTTGCCAACATTAGACACAAATTAAGTTAAAGTGCAAGCGCTTTTAGTTGGAAGTCCCTTTTTTGTAAATCACTCTAAAAAATGGAATTACACTTTTAAACAGCACCACCCGCCCTGCTACTAGCGATGATTAATCATTAATCAATACTAGCGGTGATTAGTATATCATTATTCACTTCTACCAGGTTTTAATTTCTTTTTAAAATTTTATCCAGTAATTGAAACGTCAACATCGTTTATACATTTCCAAAAGTATTTTGAAGTATAAATCTAATCGAAAGTATTTAGTAGTCGTAGACAAAGTATAGTATTCTACTTGCATATAATCGGATGATTTATTAATAACTTCGTCCTTGTGAATAATAGCCATCATTATATGCTCCTTGAGTAATATATTATTTCATATAGTTCAATTGTTAATTTAACATTAATTAATGTAGTTGAAACAACCATACCGCATTTTAAACTAACATTAGAAGGATTCCTGGAATGTTGATCCCCGAAAGAATACGTAGTACTATATTCAAAGTATGTAAATAAAGTAAATATTATTGTTCAGCGCGAACTTACTATTTACAGTAAAATTGCCAGAAGCAAAAAAGACTGATGTAGGTCAACTTGAATTCTTTTTTTATATATAAATTTCGATTAGATATATAACAGTGTCTACAATTCCTAAAAAGGAGACTCCATTTCCAATTACAATAGTGTTAATATCAATAAAGTGGAAAAATAAAATAGATAAAAATAATGTGCTTGAAGCATGTTATTGATGTCATGTCACGGTATGTATACTAGTATTGTAAACTAATTTAAATATAATTTAACCATCGTACTTTTTAAGAGGAATTAATTAATTATTAATCACATTGTACGTTGTATGTATCTGCCAATGAAAACACTAAATTGTCATCTGAAATTTTTATTCTGATAACGAGTTTCCTGTTAACAACAATAAACAATAATAATAATTGTTCTTAAGTCTTTACTAATTATGTGGATTGTCACTTGTTCTTCTTTCTCAAGAGGATTAATATACCATAAACATAAAGCATACAACATTGTACATCTGCAAAGGTAAATCTGCCTTCTAGTATGTTCTACAGAACATACACTTACAAGTGTTGTCGACGTATAAATTCTATTAGTTGGCAGAGTGGAATCCGTTTTTGTGCTTGTTCCAAATCTTGAGTTGATGTTGTAACTGATTGTTGGTTAACTACAAGTAATTTATATAACCTCGTTGTATTAATTATAAATGGAGTCCACAAGAAAATAAAACTTTATTTTATTGAAGAATCGAAGAGTATTTGTGCATAAGCAGCTCCAACAGAAATTATACCCAACAGGGACTAACATACGCCCAAGCAACAAGATATGATGCACAAATAGTTAAGGTTTCCAACAATGTAATGATTCAACCAAATATAACAACAGCCGTACAGTCAATTCATGACGTAGCAGAACTAAAACAAATAATGAAAACTCTCGCGAAATTGCGCAGACCTCAACAAGCAGTACCATCGCTGAAAACTATTAGCGATAACTGGACCAGGAATATTCAACAGAAAGCAACAGCATTTGCCAAACACCTTGCTAATGTTGTTACACCATTTAATTTTGAAATAAAACCAGAGGAAGAAAGCGAAATACGAGATTATCTAGAGAAACCTTACCGAATGCATATTCCAATGAGAAACACTAAAAAAACGAGGTTGAGACGATTATATGTATTTAAAGAATTACACTCTAGAAAAGCCCCTGATTATGATATGATAACGGGAAAGGTTCTACAGGACGGTTTTGAAAAATCTGTTAAAGCTATCACTAAAATATTTATTGCAATCTTAAGAACCGAACATTACCCAAATTAATGGACAGTAACCCAGATCTATAGTAATGATACCCCAACCAGGGAAAGATCCCATAAGTGTAACGTCCTATAAACCTATTAGTCTATTAGAAAAATTATTACTAAAACTCCTTAAACCTTGAAGAGCAGAAGTTAATTCCTACTTACCAGTTTGGATTTAGAATCGGGTACAGTACTACAGAAGAGATTCATAGAGTGGTGAAGCAAATAAGAAAGATCATGAAGCGAAACTCTTACTACTCTGCAGTCTTCCTCGATATAAGTCAAGTTTTCGATAAGATGTGAAACTCTATCTTATAAATTAAAACTTTGCCTACCTCATCATATGCATTCTCTATTAAAGCATTGTATCACTGGTAGACAATTCTTTATCAAACAACAAGACGCTACCACTAGTCTCTATGAAATACGCTCAGGAAGCATTCTTGTGCCAGTGTTATATTTGTTATATACCGCAGATCTCCCAACAACCAGACTGACTACAACTGCTACATTTGCAAATGACACGACTATACTGTCACCACACAACAACCGGAACGTTGCCTCTAGCAATTTGCAGAACATCTTAGATCAGTTTCAATCAATCTTGGTTTACAAAATGGCGAGTTAAAGTCAACGATACAAAAGCAGTGCATGTGTCATTTGCTTTACTTTCTTGAACAGTTGACGCAGTAAAACGCTGCAGAAAATAAACAGGGAAAGTATTTAGTAACACATAGGTCCTTTTGCTGTCAATTTCTGCAGTGCTTTACGGTAATGGACGCACTGAATTTCTCAACATTATTAACATTGCCAGAAAGTTCATTTACTTTAGATCATATTTTGAGGGGTAGTGGTAATCTTTGAATAGACCTTCCCTGTCGCTTGTTAACCTTGATGACCTCTTTAAAATCACAGTACTTAGGTGATAAGTCGGAAGAGTTTGCGAGGGAAAATCACACTCAGAAGATTTTTTATTTTCTCGGGTGCTATTAGACTCTTTGAGACGAAAGCGTGTAGATAAAGTGATAATTATTTATGGTTCAAGCAAATAAAGAAACTTAAGGGAAGTTATCAGGCACCATAGACTCTTTATTCGCGTTTACCTCATCATACATTTTATCCAATACCTCAATATTCAATTTCAAATATTGAATTTGAAATGTATAATATTATGCAATGTAAGCTGATAATTGGTAGCTAACTATAATAGCAACCACTTACCAGCCAGCAGTGGATAAATAGTTATTTAAGTATTAAGGGCGGTAGGTACGCTTTACCAGTCGAGGCTAATAGTGTGGAGACCGACGCGTAGCGGAGGTCTCCATATTTGCCGAGACTGGTAAAGCGTACCTATCGCCCGTAATTCTTACACTATTTTTTGCCTGATCGGATTTATGAGTGAATTTTAAATATATAGAGTAAATATTAAACACATCACACTGAAAATGTGAATTTTCAGACGGTCAATGTGCCTGGTTGTTATGTAGTTGAATAAACAAAAACAATTCTTGTCTCAATCCGGACGAATTTTAGAATGAGAGTGAGTGTTTTTCGCCTTAAATGACGAGGTACTTTATTACCGAGCCTTGGTCGGTAAGTTGAACTTACCGCCCAGAGAGCAGAGCTTGTAAACGAACCAAAACGCCCGATCGGGCAAAAAAGTTATTTTTACTAGTGAGTAAAGTTTAGCTTTAATTGCTGAAAAACATCAAGACATACTTTATATACAAGCCAGCAAGCAATTGGTATCTATGCATTCTCTCGAGAAACGGTCGGGCAAAACCGTTGGAGATTTAATAGCCGCAATAAAGTATAATTATAAAAATAATCCGTTGACTGCCGGACATGATCTTAGTTTATTCATCTACAAACTATTTTTTCAAAAAAATATATCAAATAATGTTGTAGGTTTTCTTGGCGCTAGCCGTCTTGTATTTACATACTTATTGTGTTAAAAAGGTAATGTTTAGAAGAATAAGGAAGATATTTTGAAGAATTCACTTACCTTCCGCAAGATATTTGTTGCAGATTGCAGCATGTGGGTCAGTTTTTGCAAAAGTATTAATGCTTATTAAAAATGTGATTACTTTTTTCAATTTTAGAATTTGTGGATACCTATCGCGAAATTTATAACTTATTATCTATTACTTAGCTTTTAAGGCTGCAGCATGCGCGTTCCGAGTATTTGTACTACAAATTAAAGTTTATTTCCTTATCGATTAAAAGCACTCATCGCTTATTCACTCTACTGAGCTCTCATTCATTGTAAGGGTGTCGTATAGCTTTATTTACGGCTTAAGTATGTACGTCCTGGGCCCGTATTCTCGAACGCATTTGAACAAGTTTCGCATGCAAGATGACGTGATTTTTACGTCATAATAGGCCACTTAGCCAACCAATTTTTAGAAGGTGATAGAGCATTACATCAATTCGTATGCGGGAGTTTTCAGTTCGAGAATAGGAGCCCTGAACGCGTTATTTAACAATCACCTTCAACTCGCCCAGCTCGAAATACTAGCTTTGGTCAATTTTTTATTGATGCTATTTATAAATTTAATTAATTTTAAATGTGTGTATATTAGTTCAAAACATCCCATTTTCCTTTGTTTATCTGTCTTACCTGTTTTACATGAATAGATTCAGCAAATAAATTAGAAATAAATTTCATTTTTTTGGGTATAATTTCATATTAACATCAGTTAATTTTAGTATTTTGTAAGTACATAATAAAAATTGTTTTCCCCTCTCACCCAAAAGTGTGATTCCAATGTTATTAAATGAGGTAGGATTTCTAGCAATTTCATTTTTGTTTTGAAAAAAAGTTAACTGAATTTAGTATAGTAGCTAATTATAATTTATAGTTTTTTGGTGACTTCTCGGCGATCCAACAAAAAGATAGACTGTGTGCCAAGTGTGATTTAAGAAGATACCTTCAGGAGCCATTCCATTTTTTGCATTATTTGCTCGGAAGATTATATAATATTTTTTATATTGTTTTTTTATTCCTTTTAAATTATACCTCGTCCACTTATTTCTTTGCCATACATATATTTAATTTAATTTTGATCATTTTTTTGTGTGGGGTCAAGCCATTCAAATGTGTATTCAAATTAACCATCTACAAAACTGCAAAATGAATTTTATTTACGCCTTAGGAGCCAGTTAAGTTCTCTTGTTTTTAGATCTAATTGTTTACGTTTTTAATGTATGGTGCTTCCAGGTAAATTTAGTATCAAAGTGTGAACCTAGATACGTAACGACTTCGCTTTGGGGTATGACTACTTGGTTCATGCTTATTGCAGGACACTGTCTATTTCGCAGGGTGAAAGTTATATGGGTTGATTTTGTTTCATTTACCTCGATCTTCCATTTGGTTAGCAATGCTTCAATGTAATTAATATGCTCTTGGAGAGTGAACAGCATGTGATGCAAAAAGCGCTGTATCGTCCGCGAATGTACCAACTGTTCTTTCATCGGTTGTTGGAAGGTCGGGTGTGTAAAGCACATACTGTAACGGGCCCAAGATGTTACCATGTGGTACTCCAGATAGTATGGAATAACGATTAGACGTATCGCCGTTGACTCCTGCAGATAGGATTTCAATATGTTGAAATAACATAACGGAAGTTTTACATTTGAAGAGCAGTAAAAACTTTGAGAAAATTGTAAATATACGTAAGTACGTCTACATTCTCGAGCATTTGTCGGTCATATGATCAAAGTAATCGGTGCCATGAAGACGAGGGATGCTCCGCCACCCCGATTCTTTACCAAAGAAATAAACAAATAAAAATAAATAAATATACTTATAAGCCAGCTTTGTTGGTTTAGTGGTTTATAGGTTTGCTTCATAATCCAAGGGATCGCTGGTTTGATCCCAGGCCGTGCTGGCAATTTTTCATAGCCGAGAAAAACTAAGCAAAACTGTAGGCCCCGTGTCAATGCGATGTATTCCTCCAGATTCGGATAAATTCTTGTATCAAAGTAATCGGTGCCATGAGTAACGAGCGATGCTCCACCACTCCCTATCCTCAAACAAAAATAAATAAACACACTTATTATTTAGTTGTACAGGTGTTAATTTAAACAATAAGCAGCCCTAGTCTTTAGTATATAAGCTAAATATATACTATATTTCGTATATCTTGAAGACTAATAAAGCTATTGTTATTTTCGTATGCAGCTTCAAAGAGTAGAATTAAATCTAAATCTTATATTCTAAAAGCTTAAATACTAAAAGCTTCTTTAAGAATGTTAAAAAACGACCAATCATACAATATTATTCAAGGATAACTTCAAAATAGGGTTTGCTTTAAAAACGCATGAACGAAAAAATGGTCGATTGGGAAACTTCAACCGCTGAAACGAACCGATCGTTAACACTCCCGTAATCGACAGGAAAGCTTTAATTTAACACCTCGTCGTACTCTGAACCCCCCACTAGAGTTAGTTTCCGTAAAACTTATACAAGCTTTTGGTGGAATTCTAAGCGCATTTCCTTGAGGATCTTTCTAAAAGCTAATAAAAGTTTTATTACCCAACTTCCGCTATTTTCCATTCTTTTGCCTCTAATATTGATGAAGAAACTTTTATTTGCTAGGAAGAACATTTTAATTTTTTAGTTCTTTTGCACTTACTGGGGTTAGTTTCTTGCATTCGCTGCTGTTCGTATTGATAAGAACATTTTAATATTAGTTCAAGGAACTAGCGATATTACATTTTCTACTTGGAATAACTCAAATAGCGTTTTAGAAAATTTTTCCAGCGAGAATAAACTTAGAAGTTGTGTTAAGTTGTATGGTTTTCCTTTTAGTATTCTCTTTGTGCGTTCGCTTTTACGTGATATTAAGATTGTATCGCTCCTCTTTAAGAATGGGTTCCTGAGTCAAAACCTCTAGCATTCTCGAGATGATTGGATGTGCCACAAACATATTCATCATTATCAAGAGTGAGGTTCCAACCACTTTATAGTGAACATTTAAACTGTCATAAACTTTTAGGTTTGTCTTGCTTCTAAATCAAATGTTTAGTTTTATCCTTAAGATTTCCTACGCGAGGGTAGTATATAACTTGGAGAAATCTTTCGCGGTTCTGAATCATAACGAAAACAGTCACTGGGAAATTTCTTGAAA